>LOJH01000683.1:45430-57715 GCA_001685095.1 Ellobius talpinus
TGCTTAGGGTCTTAGCTAGGGTCATCCTTGTGGATTCCTGGGAATTTCTCTAGTACCAGATTTCTGCTAACCCCATAATGACTCCCTCAATCAAGATATCTCTTTCCTTGCTCTCATCTCTGTCCTTCCTCCTTCTTGACTATCCCATTCCCTCAATGTCTCCTCATTCTTCCACTTTACCCCTTTTCTTCCCCTTCAACCCTCTTTTCTCCCCCCACCCTCATACTCCCAATTTTGTCAGGTGATCTTGTCTGTTTCCATTTTCCAGGTAGATCTATACATGTTTTTCTTAGCGCTTTGTGCTTTATAATAGTGGTGTCTTGTTTTCCACCATATGTTAGCAGCTCTGCATTATAGCCTCTTAATTAACAGCTTCATCACATGTAATTTCTAGAATAGTCCTCATTACATTAGATTTTAGTGATCAGTGTTTCCCAATAGCTCAGGTTTCTGCATGGCAGGAATGTATATATGTATTGAGATGTTCCTTTAAATTTAAACATGTAACCTGGCTTATGAGTATATGAAAATGTCCTTTAATTTGGCTATTATGAATAGTGCCACAATAAGTGTGGTCATGTGGGTCATGTATGTATCTCTCCAGTATGCTGGCTTAGATTACTTTGACAATGAAAATATCACCATGAAATGAATAATTTTTACAATCAACATATGCTTTAAAAAAGACACTTCCTAGAGATACCTGGACAGATCACTTATCTGTTCCAGTTTTCAGTGATAGCCCAGAACAGTTGACATTCATAAAAAAGTTATTAATAAATACATGTAAAGAATTGTTTGAGTTTCAATTTGTGCTTCTATTCACATTCTCATTAGCATATAATTCAATCACTTATTCCGAGTGTAGTAGGTATTCCCAGAATGCCCTTTGTTCAGTAGGATCTGTTCCAAGTATTAGACAATGTGCTGTGTGACTCTATATCCAAGGTCCCTGAGTCAATGGAACTTGAACTGTGGATAAAGGAATCCAGGAGAAAATGTGACAATAATGTTTTAAGATTTATTTCCAGTGGGCTGAAGAGATGGGTCAGTGGCTCAAAGGGCTTGTTCTTGCAGAGCCTGGGGTTTGATTTCTTGCACCCACATGGTGGCTCACAACTGCCTGGAACTCCAGTTCCATAGCCTCTCATCCCCTCTTATGACTTCCATAGGCATGAGGCATGTTTGTGGTGCACAAGCATACATGTGTAGAAACACTCATACACATAAAAGAAAAGAAATGTAATTTATATTTCCAAGCAAGGAAGAGTGGCGTGCAGGAAGCAAAGAGGATAATGGCATAGTGAGGAGGTTCTCCATTTAGCTAAGAGGCTGGGAAAAGACTGGCTCCTTGTGGTGACAGAAAACTAAGTTGATACCCAAGAAGAAAGGAGTCACGTGCACACAGATCTGGGGAGAGGCCAACCCTGATCTCTGGGGAGAGGAAGCAGCAAGGATCAGAAATATCAAAAGCAATGGGAAGTTCAGTATGTTCCGGAAAGGTCAAGGAGGTTGTGGAGCTGCGGCTGAGTGAGTGAAGTGCAGGAGGGGGAGTCCTGTGATGAGACCTGCTGCTGCCGCCACCTTCAGAGAGGATCCGAGCCAGACAGTATCAGCTTACCAAGCTTATCTCCACTTCAGAGTCTCCAGTCCTGGTTACCCCAGGTCTGCGATGGTTTTCTCCCCCTTCATCCTAAAGAGCAAGGCATCCTTTAAAGTCCAGGCACACATACACGATACAGTGTGTGAAGCTATGAATTAGCCCTCCCTCTGCTCCGCTTGTCACCCTCACCTGTGCTTGTGCTTCCTGTTTCTTCTTCCCCTCTACCAGTTGGATGTCATTCTTCTGTCATCCCCACTCCCTTTTATAGTATGTATGTATATTATGTATATATGTATATTATGTATATATATACACATATACTTAAATTATGCTAAATTGCCTTATATATATTTATCTGCATATATATATGTGTGTGTAACAATAATAACTAAAGGAATAGAGGCCATGTATTTGAGAGGGAGAAGGATTGAGAGGGTTCCTGGGAGGGGTTGGAGGAAGGACAGGAAGAGAGGAAATGCTATAATCATATTTAATTAAATGAAAAGAAAGAAACCACCCAAAACAAAACAAAAAGTCATATAACATGAATCTACCCCTTAATGATTCTTTAAGAGTATATCTCTATTTTTTAAATCTCACTTTGGATATAAAATACCAGATAAGAGTAATTTAAGGAAGGATTTATTTTGGCTGACAGGGACTGCAGTCCATCATGGCAGGAAATACTCAGCAACAGGAACTGGAAGTAGATGCTCACATTGTATCCATAGCCAGGAAGCAGAGAGAAATGGATGTTTTTGCTTAGCTGCCCTTTTCCTTTTTATTCAGTCTAGGACCCCAATCCACTGAGTGGTACCACCCACATTTAATATGGATATTCCAGTCTGGTTAATCTAACATGGATAATTACCATAGAAAAACCCAAAGATTTTTTACCATGGCGATTTGAAATCCCACAAGTTGACAATCAAAATATTAATTACCACAACAAATAAAGCATAGATATATAGGTACTGTTGTCTTTATGCATCTTGCTGCATCACAGATCCCTAGGACCTCTCTTTTGCAACTTTGACGGTAACCTGGCAGGCAAACAGGTGCTCCTCCACGCATCCTCTGATAAGCTTTGACTTGCGGGTTCCAGAGCTCAGGAAAACAAAGAATGCCTTTTGCTAGGAGATGGTGGGAAAGAGGCAAAACAAAATAGTCATGAGATTTGAGACTGTAAAGAAGAGGAAGCTAGCAACAGATGGCCCGTGCATCATTTAGAAGTGAGATAGGAGCCTGTGCTTATTATGGGATAATAATACAATTAGTGTATGCTAAGAGCAGCTGAGATTGATATCATTTCCCACTTGTGTAAGTTAGAAATCTTATAGTGAGTTCTGAATTTTTCTCCACCTCCCTATTTCTTATGCTTTTCCCTTGCCAACTGCAAGAACCCACTGGGGATTCCCTTGTTATTTCTCACTCCTTCCTGTCCTTCCTTGATGGATGCTTCTCTCCCACCTTTCTGCCTGTTGTGATATTATAATGGATGTTCTTACCTCTCTTCTCTGCAGTCACTAATCTGCCAGATTGACTTTTGTGCTATTTGGAAATATCCAGTGCCCAGCATACCACATCCCCTTCAGCTTCCTACCTAAGGCTGTTTGTATGGTGACTTCCCTCTTCGTGCTTTCTTACAGATCCTGCATACCAAGCCAGAGTCATCATTTCAGGTTGATTCCAATGATAAGTTCTCAGTTTGTATTTCCATGAATGAGTTCTCTGGTTCTCCTGGCAAGCATTTCTTTCTGTCTCTCTTCTGAATGCTACTCTTTATTTTAGACTATGTCTTGTGGTCCCCGCTTGACTACTTGCTGCATTAATAGTGTTCTTTTCTTCTAATTCCAAATATATTTATGTAACATAATGTGTATGGATTCAGACTTTAGTGGTCAATAGCTAGACTTGAACTTTACTTCTAATAAATGCTTTATCTGAGTTTTGGAAAAGTTAACTTCTCTGAAGCTCATTTTCTTCAATTATTAAGTAGGTGTTTTAGTGGTCCCTACCCCATAGAGTTTTCACGATGTTCAAATGATATGATGCAATAGAGCTTTGAGCTCAGTCGGCATATTGTGTGTGCTCCATAGACACGAGCTATTCTTGGCATTCATTTCTTCCTCACATTGTTCTAGAGTCATTTGTTAGCTTTTGCACAATACATATAATCCCTTCGAAAGCAGAGACGTCTTTGTAGTTCGAACATTGCTGTTCATACTATAGTTTTATAAGAGTGGGAAGTAATTTATAACCTTCAATAGAATTTCTGGACTAACTATAAGGAAGTTGCTATTTCTTTAAATTACATTTTTACAAAATTAAATTGATCCATTCTGCCACGGTTAGAATAATTTATTCTTTGAATACATCTAAATTTTTTTATTCAAGGATAAATTAAACGCCTGTGCATATGTGAAATTTAAATGTGTTCATTTCATGATTTTAAAAATTCTTTGCAATCAAATGGTGTGTGATGAAATTTATTTTTCTTAGTCTGGAATTTTGTCATTGATATTACCTTAGTGGGACTGATAGATGATCTTTAAAATGATTTTAAAAATTCAGCTGTAAAAATGGATATCAGCTTAATTATCATCCATGTCCAATTCAAGTTGAATACTCTTCTATAATTTCTAATTGCTTTACAGTGTCTTATAATCCTCCCAATGTCATTAAGTGGCTGATTTAATGTATTTCTTTTATGTTCTAGGTATGGTATTTTGAATGCAATGCATGATGGATAGTTTCTTTCTTGAAAAGTAATCGTTCTGGGGTTGGTTTGGCTTCTTTTATATGGTCAGATTAAGAGTTCTTAATTGGAAACAACATTGAACCTAGAAAGTGTTTTGCCATGACTAGAGACACTTTTCTTTGTTTATATTGACATAGGGGAGGAGTAAAAGCCTTACTTTGAATTGGTCTAAATTTTAAAAGGCCAGGAGCGGTACTTAAATATGGCAAGCAGATGCCAAGAATGTTGCTGTAATATGTATTATACAACGCATGGACAGTCTATGTAAGCTGATAAGGAATTATCCAGCCTTAAATTACTGAAGTTCTGAGGTTGAGAAGTCGTGGGCCAGATGACAGGAAATTGTTTTGTTTTTTCTGATCGAATGCTATATCGCAACAACCAAATCCAGCCTCGATAGCTTATAAATGTCGACGGGCAACATGCAAATAAATAGCTGTGTCTGTTTTAAAACACAGCTCTATTTATAAAGTGGACTGTATGTATTCCAAGGGGATATAGTATATAAAGTCTAAAGCGGACTGTATATATTCCAAGGAGATACAGTGTATAAAGTCTAAAGCAGACTGTATGTATTCCAAGGAGATATAGTATACTAGCTCTTGGATTTAGTCAAAGTAGTAGACAAAACCTGCCATTTCCAATATAATGTATTAAGACTACATATGTAGATCAAGATTTTCACAGGTTAATATTGTGTCTTCAGATATGGACACTGAGTATAATGTGGGGTATTACAGATACTTATCTGAAGGAGAAAGATATCCAGGCTCCAGTGAATGGCTCTACATACATGCACTAACAGATAGCACTGATTGGACTCATTGGGTTATGAATAGAGAACACGGTATTGGGAGGAGTGTGTTGTAGCAGGAAAGGATCTGGGAGGAGTTGTTAGAGGAAAAGTGGAGTGTAAATATACTTAAAATACATTGTGTACATATGTGGAATTCTCAAAGAATGGATGAAATATTTTTTAAAAACCATATATAAGAAACATTTTGTAGCCTTACTTTGAATTGGTCTAAATTTTAAAAGATACACTTCTTCATGCAATGTTCATATAATTTATTGTTTTATATTCTCCTTTCCTCTATGTGATTAACTCTACCATTAGATTCACTGTGAATTTGAGGGGCACAGTATCTATTCATCATAATACAATTTAAAAGTCATAGTTACAGAACAGTAGAATTTCAGATACATATTTATGTATTTAGAAAATAGAACACATATCTCATAGATTTGTAACTGTAAGATACCAATGAATATCTAGAAGACAATATCAGTTCAGCTGAGTTCGATTCAATTTAACGCATTCATTGAACGCCATCCACTTTCAACAGTGATATGACAGGAATTTCTTCCTTTCAAAATAGCTTGCCATCTTATCTGTTTTGAATGTGTATTGCACAAAAGATTTGCAGCAAATAAAGATATAGTTGGTGAGAAAACATTCACCTACACAAAGAACTTGAAGAATGTAATCATAAAGAAAAATAGCAAAATGTGATTATCACATGGCAGAATCGGGGGTAGAAAGCAACTTGTACTAAAGATTTTCAGGAAGTGAGAAACCAGCTTGAACTGGAATACTGGAACCATTTCCATGTATAAATGTTCTTTTCCAGAATACCTAAATGATTTTTAAGAGCGGGACAAATGCAAGTGAGGAAGAACAAAGGGGTGATGGAGGGTATCAGAATGCTACTTGTGTCTATAAGATAGATTGCATCTTATTTAACTTTGTCGCCACTGTGGCTACCTGTTGCTAATTATACATACTCTAAATTTCTCTGGACATGGGATTAACACAGTTGAGGCAGTGCCAAGTGGTTAGTTTCTAATGGAGTTACTGACAAAGAGAATAGAATACAAAAGAGTAACCAGTGACATGGATACCTACATAGGACTGGGAGGAAAAACATCCTGCAGAAGAGAAGGCTGAATGTTCAGTGCACCATCATTAGTGAGATTTGGCCACACCCAATGGACTCCACCATCATTCATACAATCATGCCTTCTGTGCGGATGAACAGACAAGGCAATGGCCAAATGCTCCCACCGCTGTAGTTTCTTATGAAGGGTATTTGAAGTCAAGAGAAAGCACATATAAAAAATACAAAGCGAAAAATCTGTAAACAGCCTCTCACCTCCAAGAGTTTATCAAACCAGGGGTTTCACGAAAATACCATTGAGGGTGACTCCTTTGTGCGTTTTGCTAGCTTTTAATCCCTGTAGGCAAAAAAGCATTTCGGAAAGAGATTTGAAAATTGTGGAGTCTGATAACACTGCTGGCTGTCAGGTTTTTTTTTCTAATGAATAGCTTATCAGTAAATGTGCTCAGTGGTTAATTACCACATTAGGGCTTATTGGCATAAAATGTAGTAGAATGTCCATTATCTTTATGCAAATTTGGATTTGCTGTGGGTTAAATCCCATGACCTGAAATCTAAGTCAACTGTCATGAATTAATAGAACCAGGTATGTGCTAGACCTGCTGGAATTAGCATTGACAAAGAAACCTACTAGAGAAGGCTGGGAAGAGGGATAAATGAAGCCTCCAGTGGATGGGGTTCATGTTTTGGACTATTTCATAAAGGCCCGCAGATCCAATCAAGCTGCAGGAGTTGATTGGCATTTTCTTTTCTGTTTGTTTCATTTCACGAGATAGTTGTACCACCAAGTGGGCTGAGCCAGTGTTGATCCTGTCATCCAGAAGGTGGCAGCTGTGACATAGAGGAGATACAGGTTTTGCTTGGAGCAGGGTGTGGTCATAAGAGAGCTTCCAAGTTGTGGGTGGTACTATCAAAATAAGTACCCATATCCCCACATGTTCTAGTAAGGCCAGACTTCTCTAATAGAACAATGCATACTTAGTACATCAACAATGAATATGGATTTCTTATGCTTCAGGAAGTGCATGATGGACGTGACAGCAGGTCTGGTTGGGGAAAGGCTTCTCCCTGGTTTGCAGAATGCCTTCTTGCACCTTCTTATCTCATGTGTCTCCCCATTTCACTATGATCTATCTAATGACTCCTCCCAGATTCCATCTTACATATCAACTTCTATGCATGAACTGAATGTGAAAGGCATACGCGTTCAGCCTGCAGAGGGTTGGAGAGATGGCTCCATTGATAAAGTGCTTGTCTCAAACATGAGAATCTAAGTCTACTTACTTAGAAGTCAGGTAGAAAGCGAGGTGTGATGGTTGTAAGTGACGGGGCAGTGGAACCAATGAGTAGGACCAGTCTGTGAGTAGAGAGAAATGAAACTGCCAGTCTGTGTCACTGGAATAGCACAGCAGCGGGATGAGAAAGCAAGCGGATTTTATGCTATCAAGTCAACAGGGTGGATGTTGCAGAGGTTGAGAGGATGCAGGCTGTTCAGACTAACCATCAACTGGATGTCCTTGCCCAAGATAGTTGACCCTTAAGGGCAGGTAAAGTGGGCAGTGGTTTTTCTGGTAAACAGAAATCTGCCTTGTGAAATTCCTAAGGCTAAGTTAAGACTTCTGCTTACCCAATAGCAATCCTTCTGTTTACCTGGCCAGAGTCCTTCTCTGTAGGACATTTTCACAAGCATTGCTATTTTGGGGACCACTGTGGACCTAACAATGGAGGAGACACAGGAGGGTAGAATCCCTGGGGTTTATGGGCCAACCAGTTTAGCCAGTTTGTGAGCTCCAGGTTCAGGCAGAGGCCATGTTTCAAACAATAAACTAGAGAGTGATTGAGAAAGACACCTGACATTGGTTTTTCATTTTTTCCCACAAGTACACGCTCACACATAAACACACAAGTACACACATACCACTCAGTCTGTAGTGCTAGAGAAGTTTTTATCATGGCTCTGTCTAAGCACACGTAAGTTTCTAGATCTCGAAGATCTTTTGAAGGGAATGGAGCACAAGGGAGCATTTCTCAGCCAGTCACATCTGAAAACTCAAGGCAGTGGTGAACCTCCATGACAGAACTGAGGCTGCTGCCACCCAGTGGTCATGTACTTCCTAAGTGTCCTCTGGGCTTTTGCATCTGACCTTAATTTCCTACCAGAAACTGTGGCAGAGTTAACAGTTGGAGTTCCTGTCCCTGTCGGCACTGACTCAGGAATAAAGGAATTGAAAGCTTGGCGACTGTGTGTACTCATGATTGAAATAAGGAAGGAGGTAGCCTGATGTAGTGAAAACCTCTTTCAAATTTATTTGCTTATATTGAAAAATAAGTATCAAGTATTTAGGGACATCTAATATTTTGTAGATACAAGTTAATTTTTTTCTTCAAACAATGAGGAACTTTCTGGTTCTACAGAATCAATGTGGTTAAAATATCCTACACTAAATACTTTGAAATCTCAATGATAATTGAGAGAACTTTGTTATCTAAATAGTAAAAAAGTATTACTTATTGTTTCTAGAAATGATTATTTTGTGCCAACGAAGGAAAATGAACATTTCATTCTTAGGTTACATGCCCAGGTAATTTTGGTGGTCAACATTTCTTAACACAATTTGGTATTTTATGTGCCTGGAGTAAAGTAAGCTGTGGTTCCACTGTTGATCCATTAGCAGTGTGTGTGGTGGGTAAAAGTTCCTTAATTGGCCCACGGGGTATAAGCAGGCCAATATTTACAGACTATTAAGAGGAAGGGGGTAGGGAGGCAGATGGCTCTCAGCCCAATAACAGTGACTCTGACATCTCCCAGGTCACATTAAAATGTTTTTCTTAAATCAGAACAAATGATTTTTTAGGATGAGGTTTACTCTGTCTCATCCTAAATTTGGTGTCTTGGCTGTAGATAGCTATAGAAAATATCTCTCAAGTGTCTTAATTTCCTATTACAAATGGGGAGAAGGATTTCTTTGTTTAAGTAGAGCACAAGCTGCTTAAGATAAAAAAAACTTAGTGCAAAAGTGATTGAGTCACAGAAGGAACATGAAAGACAGTGGTGTGCTCTCAACAGAATGGCATAAGATGATGAATTTGACGAGTGACTAAGGAAGGCTGGGAACAGTGATGGTGACCAGGAGGGCATCATCTAACTCAGAAGAAACACTCTCTCTTTATAGCACATGTATAGGACTACACATGCTTTGGAGGCCTTGCCGGTCTCCTTGTCCTTTTTTGCTGCCTGTTGCCTGGATTAGAAACACAGGGTGAAGGCTCTTGTATTTGTCACCCATTTTTTTTCTTACACTTGACCTTTGGAGAATTAAGAGAACTCCCTATATGAAAATCAGCACTGAGTCATCTTACAGCCAGCAAACTCTGAAAGAGAAAGCATAATGATTAAGAGGAAACCATCTCACAGAAAATTCCCTCTCCCTCCAGCTCTTACAGTCTTTCCATCCCCTCTTCTGCATTATTCTCTGAGCCTTAGATTCAGAAGTGTCTTGTAGATTTATCTATTGAGACTAGGCTCCACAACTGCAGTTTTGGTTGGTTGTGTGTTTGGGTTGTGGTCTCTGTCTATTGCAAAGAAAGTTTCCTGCATGAGGAATGAGGAATACACTTCTATATGAGTATAAGGGCAAATGTTTACGGGTTGTTGTTAGAGATCATGCCAGCATAGTCAATTGATGGTTGTAAATTCTCATCTAATAACTATGACTTCACTGTCACTGAGTAGTTAGCTATGTTTTCACTACCTTCTTGTTAAGCAGGCCTTAAGTCCAATCAGAAAGCTACCCCCAAAACGTCTCACCAACATGACTGCCCAAATGTGACCTGAACAAGAATGACACTAATAAATATGCCAAACTAGATGAAGGGAGGCCCATGAGGCCTTAACCCTACAGAAAGAATTAGAGGTAACAGAGGAAATCTGGGGACAGGAGAGGTGGTCTTCTCCTGGATAAAACACACTTCACAGTGCCAAATAGTCACCAGGGAAAACATACAGGTAGCATTGTATGGTCAGAGAGGTTATGTTTGGAAATATATGTGTACATGCATGTACATACATGCATATAATAATGTACTGGATATTTTTATGACAAATATTAGTTACGATGTGGAAAGACCCAGTCCATTGTGGGTCGGGCAACCCCTGGGTTGGTGGTCCTGAGTTGTATAAGAAAGCAAGCTAGGCAAGTCCTGTTGAGCCAGCCAGTAAGCAGCACCCCTCCCTGGTCTCTGCATCAGCTCCTGTCTTCAGGTACCATGTCAGTTTGAGTTCCTTTCCTGATTTCATTTAATGATGGATTACAATGTGAAAGTATAAATCCAATAAGCCCCTTTCAATCCCAGTTTCATTCATTCATTGCTTTTTGGTCATGGTCTTTCATCACAGCAATAGAAACCCTAACTACGACGAATGACAACTGCTGTGAGGGGGAAGCCATGAATCTGAAGGAGAGCAGAGACAAGATTTGGGAGGGAGGAAGGGAAGGGGAGAGATGTTGTAGTTTAACTATAGTCCCAAAAATAAAAAAGAAAAGGAAAAAAAAGTGAGAGGAAACTAAACATCTCTAAATGTAAGAAAAAGGCCAAAGAGATAAACATTACTTTGAATATAAATCTAAACATAAATGTTAAGACAATTAATTTAAGGAGGTAAAAGGAAGAAGCGGTTAAGTGCCAATCTAGCAGTGTCGCAGGGCAGACTCATTTCCCTGCAGTCTGTTTTCTACCCTCTGAGCTGTCAGTAACTCCAGAACAGCTTCTCTTGATCCTTGATAAGTTCGTTTTGCCTCGGACCAACCACTGAGCTTGAGTGGAGACTACAAAAAAGATGCTTTTCTCTGGTTAAGAAAATAGCATGAGCGTTTAGCCTTTCTTATTAGGTCAGCTCAGGTGGACTGGTAATGTTGAGAAAGAGTCATGTTGCCATGAAACATTACTATGCCAAAGCCGTCTTGCAGCTTTGGAGTCCACATTTCAAGATCAGCAGATCTGTGGGCGTGCACAGTATGGGCTGTGCTTAGAGCATCTGAAATTCATCTGAATGTCGGCGTGCTGCCTAGTTATTTTTAAACATATTTTCAAGATCTACCTGCATTTACTCAAGTAGATTTCATGTATTCCTACTGACAGCTGGGTTCCTTATTTCACGTCACTTATTCTTGCCCCCTCTCGTATGAAAAAGCATTTACGTTATTTTCTGTTTTCAGTATAACAGTTGAAGCTGTAGTAAGAGCCCTGTGTGGTTTTGATCCCCATTTGTTTCAGACTTTATCTAGCACATATCCCTAGAAATGAAATCACCCCAATGAGTTAGAAGCTGAGTGAAGCTTTAACTTTACCAGATATTGTGAAATTGCTCTCCAAAGTTGTGTAGAAACTTATACTCTAATGCGGCATATACATCCCCATTTTCTTGAAGCTTGGCAATGCTTTGTATTGTCACTAAACCAGATAATTTAATATAAGACCCCTCAATACATTGTAAATGAGATCTGTCCTGCAAAAACATGCCTAAAATCATCCCCACATCGAGTTCCTTATTCCTACTTGACTTGAAGGATGTATAAATTATGCATTTCCAACCTCGTTTCTTATTCTCTCTAATCCCCGCTGAAAGCCTCCCATTCAGGTGTCACTTTGAAGTTAGTCATTGCTTTCTCAACAGTAACTTGCTGGCTTTTAAAGCAGTCATAGTTTGCTCAGTCCTTGCAGCATCTTAGTGCCTTAGCCCAGTGCCTCCTAGGTTCTGTCTATCAAAATCAACATACTATGTGAGTGGGCGCAGGGCTCCCCTCAATAGAGGATAAAGTGAAACACAGGTTCTCAGAGCCACCATGACTATGGCTGGGGGAATGAAGGAACCAAGACTGTTAATGAAGACTGCCCCACAAGGCAAACTCTCCCAAGTGTATCTGTTCTTTCCTTATTCTGGGCGCTCTCTTTTTGAAAAACTGATAGATGGTAGATAGATAGATAGATAGATAGATAGATAGATGGATGGATGGATGGATGGA
>LOJH01000684.1:7907-36663 GCA_001685095.1 Ellobius talpinus
TTGGTTCTGATGGTATGTATCTGTCTGGGTATGAGCTTTGGTTCTGATGGTATGTATCTGTCTGGGTGCGAGCTTTGGTTCTGATGGTATGTATCTGTCTGGGTATGAGCTTTGGTTCCGATGGTATGTATCTGTCTGGGAGCCAGCTCTGCTGTATGACTTACCCTAGGAAGATGTAAAAAATCTCCCCAGATAAGGCACTGACAACAGAACAAAGAAAGGATTCTACCCAAGTCTGGCTTGTGAACCTGTGGGTTTATTTGGGCAACCTACAGGAGCAGCTTACACAGGCAGCTGTGTTACTAAAAAGCCCACCCCAGCATGGGTGATGACTCACACAGCTTCTAGAGCTCTCTACCCAAATGGCAGGCAACTCCTCTGAAGAGTCTCTCCTACAGCAATAGCTGACTTCCCCTGCATCTTGTGGGTTTTATGAGCTTCCTGGGGCTTCTGTTTTTCCTGAGGCCTGTGGGCCTCTCTCCTCTTTCTATGAGAGAGAATTCCAATTCAAATAGCTGCACAGGGGCCACCCCAGTCCTGTGGCTCCTGTCCTTCCAGAGGGCCAGGAGCCTCACCCTAGAAGGACAGCACTGGAGTCTGAGCTGCCTTTTTAGAGTGTATGCCAGGCTGAGCAGGGCAGGGAGGAAGGAACTCCTTTCTATGCCTCTAGCCCAGCATAGCTGCCAATAGCTGGTGCCCCCTGGAGTGCCCATGCCAGCAGGGCTGGAAACATGGGAGCACTGAGTGCTGTTGCAGAGGACCCAGGTTTGGTTCCCAGGACCCACATGGTGGCTCACAACCACCTGTAGCTCCAGTTTCAGGGAGCCTCATGCTCTCTTCTAGCACTGTCCACATGTGATACACAGACATACATGCAGGCAAAACACTCATACACATAAAACAAAAATAAGCCTTATAAAAAAGAACTTATGTGCCAGGAGCCAGGCATAATTTTTAATCTTCTCAGATCAAACGACACAGCCCAACTTTGACTTTTAATTTCCTCCAACCCCCCAGGAGGAAGTGTCCAAGGGCAGGAGGACATGGCAGGGTTGGTATCTGAGGAGAGGCCCCCGTAGCCATTAAAGCCACATCACCTCTTGTTTTCCACCCCTCAGGCCCCCCAACCCCTCAGACACTGGCACAGATGCCTCCTTTCATCTGGTCTGTGGTCACTTAGCATCAGAGTGTGACCTGGTGGGGAATTCCCCATGGAGCCTGCCAGGCAGCAAGGCCAGAGGCAGGAAGTGCTGGACGCCTGCATGGCTCCAGCACAAATTGATGGCATGGTTTTCCCAGAAGCCATCATGCAGAACATTAGAGACAACTCGGGAAGGATTGAATTCTGTAAGAGATGCTGCAGCGATGGGAGATATGGGGGGACACTGTCCCCTGCGACGTGGGAGACACTGTCCTCTAGAGCCTTAGGTGACAGTGTTCATCTGGGCATGACATTTATTTACTTGTTCATTTATTTATTCGTTCATTTGCATGTTCAGTGTTTACCCTGCCCCCAGCTTGTGTCACGCAGAGTGTTGACACACAGTCAGAGATCAACTCAGAGAGCAACAGATCCCTCTGGCCTTGGGAAGGATGTTCTTCCAGAACCGAGCCTGCTTGGTTCGGTCTTACCCACCTGTCTGTAGGCACCTTGGGCTGTGATACTTGAGCTCTTCTTAACACCTTCTCAAGTAGCATGATATGCCACAAAGCCCTGCCCCAGGTTCCTGGGATGGGGACTTGGACCACAGTGGAGGGCGTGGCCTCTGAATTCACAGATCAAGGTTAGGATCCCTCAGTTTTGCTGCTCATTGGCTGTGGAATCAGGGCCACAGATCTTGCACTGTGGTTCCTGGGAATGGTTTTGGGGATAACGCTTCCCAGTTTAGTGAGGGGATTAAACTCAGTTAGGGAATGGGGGCATCTGACAGGATGGTCAGGGAGACTGGGGACAATTTGGTACCATGTGATAAACTGTTTTCCAAAGCATGAGCACATGGGTACATACATGCAAAAACACACACATGCACACATGCACACTGCACACACATAGACTTGCTAGCATACACACATACAACACACACATGCACACACAGGCTTGCTAGCATGCATACGGGGTACTCACACACATACATACATGCACACAACTCAGGCTTGCTAGAATACAAACATGGGTACACACTCACATGCATGCATGCACACAGGCTTGCTAGCATATGCACATGGGTACACATACACAACACACACATACACACACAAGTTTGCTAGCATAAATGGTACACACACATGCACACACACAAGCATACGTGCACACAGGCGTCTGAGCATACACACATGGGTACACACAACACACACAGGATTGCTAGCATACATGCAAGTGTACACACACATGTGCAAACACACAAGCACACAGGCTGCTAGTTTGCACATATGGGTACACACATGCACACACACGCACACACAGAGGCTTGCTAGCATGCATGCATGGGTACACACACACACTCACTCACACACACATGCATAGTCACACAGGCTTGCTAGGATCCCATCCTAGCAGGAAGTAGCAATTCTGCTCTAGAAGCCATCAGAGCGCTGTGCTCCCATGTGAGGGTGGTGGGACCCTGAAGGCGGGTGATGGGTTATTGAGGCGCTTTACTGCAGGCGTGTCACACGGGCTTCTCATAATGTCAGCTAGCTCTGGGAAATGGACCAGGCGTGATTTCCAGCTAAATGAAATACTTCAGGGCCATCAGCCAAACGGATGATACTGTCGGGAAAATCCCTTGCGTGTTGTGTCAGACAGGCCACAGGACCTGAAAGGCCAATGTTTTCTGTCCCCATCGGGGTGATGATTCATGGCCCGGCCCAGCTCCTTGGACCCTCTGGCTACCAGGATCTGAGCTTTATGTTTGAATGCGCTTGTCAGGGGAGGCCCAGACTCGATTGTGTGTGGAATACAATGCTTCCTGCATCTCGCCATCTTTCTTCTCTTTCCCACTCCCTCTCCATTTCCTTTGGCCTGTTGCCTACAGGATAAGGGACTGTATAGGACCCTGTCCTTGCAGCATTTTCCCTTTGACATAGTATCTGGGTCTGCGTGGGGGCAAACTTGTATCCTTTGGGCTGATGGAGGCTGTGGATGCTGGTCCTCCCAGAAGAGCTTTCTCCTGTGCTCCAGAGGCCACGCTGCCACACGGGACATCCCAGCACATCTCACACAGCACTCTTCTCTTTGCCTTTGGTGATATCCCATCCATGCGTTGATTTTCCTGTCTCATGGAGGAGCTTGCAAACAGGCTGACTGGGTCTCCAATCCTGGTTTCCCAGGCGCTAGCTTTGTGTGCCCCTTCATCCTACCAAGCCCAGCTTCTTCCTCTGCGTGGTGTGTCACCTGCCTGGGAGCAGCCGAGAAGATGCAGCACAGGGCTATGACACACACACACGGCACACGGTACCTTTACAGTGCTCTCCTTAACGTCTAGTGCTCTTTATTTCTGGCCCTGCAAGTCACCGCTTGGTACATCTTAACATGAGTCACAACTTGGGGCTCTGCAGCCTCTTCCTTTGTCATCTAGTGACTTTTATGTTTCCTTCATGTGTGTGCCAGGCTATCATGGCAAAGCAGAACCAGTCTCTGATGTCACTAGGCTTACGGTCCAGAAGAGGAAAGAGTTTGCAACAGTTGCGTGTAGGTTTTTGTGTGCCTGTGCCCACTCATGCATGTGAGTGTGTGTGTGTGAGAGAGAGACTGAGAGAGAGAGAGAGCATTCACCCACACATGTGTGCACATGTGCCTGTGCCTATGTGTGTGAGTCTTTGTGCTTTAGGGGTGGATGCTAGGCAGGGGGAGCAAGGGCTGCTTGGGAGATGCACACTAGGTCATCATGGAGTCAAGAAGACTTCATGGAAGAAATAACTCTTACCTTCATGACCAGATATAAGTGATTTGTGACTTATAAACTGGGCTTATAGGATATCAGCCAGGATTACGGCTCATCAGCATCACCGCCCCACAATTCACAGGAGGTTGCCGGGATTTCACAGAAAATATGCAGAATACGTGGTAATGAAAATGGACAGTGATGGACACACTGCCTGTGGATTCCTGGGTGCTCAGGCCTCTGTGGGGCTAAGGTTTGCTAAGAACCTGTGCCAGTGTGCAGTAACTCCCCAAGATAAGGAGCTTAGAAGCGCTCATCTCCATATTCGCGTGGCTCATGAATATGCAAGTCAGCTTCATTTTAATCTCAATTTTTATTTTATTAGATGCATTTAACTTTATTAGAGCTCTTTTTTTGCTCACATCTGTGGGAGATTTAATGGAGGCTCTGTCCCATCTTCTGGGCTGTGTTAGAGTTGGGTGGAAGGTCCCCTAGACACTCAGTCTGCCCCGAGGGTCGGGGAGCTTCTGGGCTCCTGATGATCACAGAGCAGTTAAGACCACAGTCACTCCTTCAAACCATGATGACAGATGCATGACTGAATGTGGACCACGGCACCTCAGCAGGGGCCGCCTCCCGCCTCACTGGAAACAGGAGACGGGTGCCTGGAGTGGGAGACTCTGGGTCTTCTTGACCTGGTTTTGCTACAGGAGAGGCTGGCTGTGAGCTTAGCTGGAAAAAGAGCGACTGTTCAAGGTCAGGCTGCAAACCAGCAGCCGAGGGACTTGGCAAGCCTCGACTAGCTAGCCCTGCCCGGTCCCAGCCAGCACCATCGTGGGGGTGGTTCAGCTTCTACCCAAAAGGAGGAGGCAAAAGCCAGAACTAGCCAAATTGGAGTGGGTTGTCTTCACACACAGACTGAAATCCAAGATAGAAACAGATCTCTAAAACTATTTTCACTTGCTAAAATTAAGGATTTTTACAGGAAATCTGCTGCATACCAGCTTATTTTTAAACAGCATCATTGTTTTGGAGAACCGTACCATATCCGAGAGTCCTCTGTGCCTGTAGGCTGGCAGCACGGAGGAGCGAGGAGCGGAGCCTCTCTCCTGGGGTCAGCTGACTGTCAAGGGCAAGGCTGGAGGATTGCTACACCCTCTCATTATGGAAGTGTTTGACCGGTAGCCTCACCCAGCCCTTTGCCAGGGCCCTGTCTGATAGCCTCTTTGGGTCTCCTAGATGGACCAGTGGCACCCTGCCTGCCCACACTGCAGTGCCATTTTCCTGCCATTCTACGTGGCTGCCATTCTGAGACTCGGCTCCCAGGAAGGCGCATCCTCACTGCTGCAGCCTCTGAATAGCAGAAAGCACTGTGACCTGGCCCACCCTCCGTGAACGGGAGTCTCCTTGCCTGAGACAGGGAGGTTGGAAGCAAGTCTGTTGAAGCATAGGCAGAGAGAGCCGGCTGGACAGGGCAGTTCACCAAGGCGTACCTATAGTCACGTTTCTCCTGTTCCGCAGGACTTCTCCTCTGCAACTCTTTTCCCATGTCAACGTCCTGGGGACTCGTCTGTCACTAGCAGCAGGATTATTCCTATAAACTGGGTGTGTCCAGTCTGTGGCCCATGATAGCTACGAGTGTTGCTCATTGCATTTGTGCTTGACAGCTGCACTCAAGTCCTGCTTCCTCCCGGGACAGCTGGACTCTTGCACACTAGTCTGGTGGGGGGAGGGTGGGGAGAAGCGGGGTCGAAGGAGAATCCTGAGCGGCAGTGAGTACAATGGGGAAGAACACCTGGGAGGCTGTGTTGGTGGGGCATCTCGGTTATTAGGAGGGAGCAGGGGATAGTTCTACTCCCGGAAGAATGCCCAGCTGGATCCATGGGGTGCTATGTTATTGGTTGGGGCAAGAACATCGAGGGTGCTTCATTTGCATACTAAGGAGCAGCAGGGGCCAGAGGAACCTTCTAAGGTCATAGAGAAAAGAAAGCTAGTCCAGTCCAGGATGGTCAGATAAACAGCAACCCGTCCTGGTAGCCTTGGAGATGTATGAGCTTATCAGCCGCTACACGCACGGGGGCACATTCATGCTCAGGCAGTCTATCTGCTGCGGTCTGTTGGTGGCTGAATAAAGCAGCCAAACTCTTGCTGAGAAAATCCAGGGTTTTAGGCATGCCTTGACTCCTTCTTAGCTTCAGGTCAGTCCTGCACATTATAACATCAAATGTTTGGACAGGCCTGGGGAGTTGGGTCATGGGCTGAAGTCCTTGCTATACAAGCATTGGGACCTGAGTTTGATCCAACACCCACATAAAAGCCAGGCATGACAGTATGCATGTAAAACCCCAGTTGTGGGGCAGTGGAGACAAGAGGGTCCCTAAGAGCAGCCAGTCTAGGTGAAATGTTAAGCTTCAGGTTGAGTGAGAGACTCTGCCTCAAAAAACAAGGAGGAGAGCAATAGAGAAAGATACTTGACATTGACCTCTAACCTCCACATGTGTACCCAGGCTAATCCATCCCCCATATGCATACACACATACACACATCATACACATGCACACACACATACACACATCATACACATGAACACACACATACACATGCACACACACATGCACACACACATGCACACACACACGCGCGCACACACATGTTAGGCATTGAAGGCATCAGATAGGAAAATGGTCTGAAGAGCACTTGGAATTGCCCAGTCACCCATCAGAGTGGTGAGATGGGCAGCCCTGGCAATATTGATGTTGATAATGAACCCAGAGATGTGAGAGGCATCCAGGACTCTGATGACCAGAGGGGAGCAGAAAGGTCCCAGGATCCTGGGCTTCTAAAGACTCTGTGGAAACAGGATCTGGTCCAGGACTGAGAGCAGGGCATCTAGGCTTTGTGTCTCCCTACCCATCTCCACTCTGAAAGAGGCTATGGGCACAGGACCACAGACTTCTGCTCATCTATGAGTTTCCAGGGCAACATTCTCAGTTTGTCCACTCTCCTCCCAGAACAGCTGAGCATCCTTCCTGGAAGATGGTGATTGGACGGCATCCTTCCAGACCTGGCCTTTTCTGGGGGTGATGGAACTCTGATGAGCTGTCTCCCCATCCTAGCAGGAGCAACTCTGAGGCGTTTTCCTCAGTTATTAGGCTGTGCTCAGTGTTTGCCTCTTGATGCCCTGTGCTTCCACACTGCTGCCGCAGCCACCATCCATTCCGAAGAGGTTGGGTGAAGTCAGTTTGGTGATGTGAACCCAGCACATTCGTGTCAATTGCTCATGTGTGGTACAGCATTCCTGCACGCTGCCTTGCTCTCCTCAAGTATGAGTAATAGTTCACTATAACATGGGGCATTGCTGGGGGGGGGACTGGGGAAACCTGGTGGTTCTCTCTAGCTTCAAGACTGTCTGCTGCCCGAGGAACAGAACTCCCATTTCCTCTGAGCCTGATCCCAGCCCTTGCTCAACAACCCTTGCTCTGTGCCTTGCATGCTGTGGACTTTGAGGTGATCGTTGACTGCCAGGGAAAAAAGGCCCAAGATAAGCCCAGGTTGGGAGTGCTTTGCTCCTGAAACCTGCCTGAGGTCATCATCATCGGCCTCTTTGGCTATCCTTCCAGCCACCCAGATCCCCTGGCAGTAAAGCATCACTTTCTATTAAATGATGTGTCTGACATTTACCAATTTTTTATGTGACAATTTAGAAGGATCCGGTTGCATTAAACAGCCTTATTAATATTGCAGTAACATGATTAGGGGAACATCATAGCTGTTAGACCATGAGGCTGTGATTTATGGGTTCTGGAGAGGGGAGGTGCAGAGGTCTCTATGGACCAAACACCTGCAGCTCAGATCTCACCATCACTAATGAAAGTCAGAGGCAGATCCCGAGGATGCTGCAGAACATGGCTGGTGTCCAGGACACTGGAAAGCAGTCCCGTGAGTGTCCAGCACATGAACTGGGCGTGGGGATGGGATACCCAGGGCATTTCAACTACCCGGAAAGCCTCTTCTCACAGACTGGGAGAGGCTTTTTTCTGGTGGTCTGAATTCTGGATGGCTTTCCAAGGCTCTGCGTCTCTTAGACAGCTGCTGGGAGAAGGCCACGTGGTCAAAACGTGTGCCTAGGGGCAGCCCTCCCAACCCAGTATGAATTCTAGGGCCGCTTTGACAGCTCTGAGAGCTTTGAAAACTATCTACTTCCTTGGATTCACCTTTGAAAGGAAGGATAGCATAACATCACCTACCCATGAGTCGTTGCAAGAGTTGCAGGATCCATATAGTTCCTGGCATATACCAACTAGCACCTGCCACTCCTTTGGTGATGCAGGTCCCCGCCAGACTGGAGATAAAGGCAAGAGTGGGGGTGTAGCCCCTGTCAAGGTTTCCTCCCTTCTGGGCAGGCAGGGACAGTGCCAACTGTAACAGAGAGAGTAAAGAGAGGCTGGGCTGGGGTACTCAGGTCATGCTACAGGGTGGGCAGAGGAGGGTCAGGGAAGTGATTTTTAACTTCATGTGGAGAGGGGAAGAGCTGGTGACTATTGCAGACAGGCCTTGAAGAACCAACCAAACAGGATTGGGGGCCTTAGCTGGGGTTGAAATAACAACTGGAAAAAAAATCAGAGCTTCACTTCTGAGGCTCTTGGGACTTATATGACAGTGTACATAGGAACACAAAAGTGCATGTTCTGCTGGGGATAGGGATGGGGTGGGTCACAGGACTTCAGGACACAGGCAAGGGTGTGAACGTAAGCTCAGGATCGGCCCACCACCAAAGATGTCCCCTTCACAGAACCATTAAAAATGAGTGTGCGGCCCATGCAAGGAAGGCCACCCTGGAGGGGACAGGTGGAGGGGACCCAGAAGGCAGCTCCTACAGATTTCAGGCAGAGGTATGAAGCTGGCCCCAGAACAGTGAGAACACGGTAGAGGGGGAGCAGGTGTGAGCAAGGGATGCTTTCTGTTCCCAAACCCTGACTCCGTCAGGCACCCGCAACCCTCAGCACTGGAACTTCCCTTGGTTTGAGGGCTGTCATGGCCCATGGCCTTGAGCTCAGGGACTGGAGAAGAGACAGTGTGAGACCATGAAGCAGAATCCCAAGCTTGAGGCGGAAACGGATGGGCCTGATGGGCTTGTGTGGTACTCCATGGTGACTGAGGAAAGGGATTAAAAGGTCGAGTAGGAGCAGGTCTGGGGGCAGCCGTCCAGACACTGAGGCAGGGCTCAGCTCACCCTCCTTAAGGAGGTAGCCTTTCAGTCACAGCTCATGTTCTGCTGTCTCTTCTTATAAAGCGGGACACCATTCGTCCACTACAGGCAAGCTGGGGCTGGAGGGAGAGCTTGGAGTTAAGAGCACTGACTGCTTTTGCAGAGGACTCGAGTTTGGGTCCCAGCACCTCTGTCAGATGGCATACAACCGTCTATAACTCAATGCCATCTCCAGGGGATCTGATGCCCTCTTCGGGTCACCGACACACAGGTGGAAGACACTCATACAGGCGTCCGTATATATGCACATGAATAAAAATATCAATGCAGGTTGGTACAAGAGAGGAAGCAGGCCCATGTTGAGCGCCGGCATAGTCTACAACAAGTGGTGGTCTTCATGAGTGTCTTCAGATATTGCTTTGGGGTGTTTTGAGAACCTGATTGGGGCCTGGGTGCCCAAACAATTCTTTCAGGTCTAAGTGGAGAAACAACAGGGGCACTTCGAACTCATGCATCCAGTTTAGGGTTTATGGCTCCGGAACAGCAGGGCCAAGGGTGCTGAGTGAGATATGTGATCCTACAAATGATTCTAGGACTGGTTTTGGGATCCTGAAGGCCCCTGTGGTCCCCCATCTAGGGAGAGTGTGACCCGGCCTGGCTTTCCTCCTGGCTCTAAAATACATAAAACCATGCTTTGGAGGCTGCCGTTGCCAGGACCTGCCTGGGCAAAAGAGTCGTGGTTGAGCACTTAGCACATGGGGTGTGGGTGACAGAAATAAGGATTGGGGTCAGTGGGAATGAGGGAGGAAAAGATCTTTGTGGGGAGCCAGTAGTCCCCAGCTTTAGGTCTATTTCTCTGGCCCCTGATTTTTTGGGTTCCAGGCTCCAGAAATCTCTCAGCCTCTACACCCTGCTTATTCTCTGTATCTTGTCCTTACCGACTCAACAGCTCCTATTCTGGGCCCCCCATTTTCCTATAGTGTTCTGAAGGTGGACCTTTCTTTACAGAAAGACTTCTGGTACTCTGTCTCCTGCCATCTGGAACATGACCTAAGTCTGTCCATCATCCCCACGTGGACACAGGTCATTCCCATTCTGTCTTAGCCCTGGCAGTGTTGGCCAGAGGAAGCTGTCTCACAGACTGGAGGGAATTGCTGTTGGGGAGGGTTGAGCCAAAGTCTCATGTGGATGGAGGTCTCACCGTGTGGGGCCCTCCTGCTTGGGAACTCAAGCCCAAAAGATCCGAGAGAGGTAAAGGGCAGCCAAGATGTTTTCTGGTGTGAGTCACAGCCTCTGGGAACGAGGCCAGCTGGAGAGGAGCTGGCATCAATGGCTCCTCCGAAATCAGAGGGTTTGGGCCACCAAGGCCTGTTGTGACACAGCATATGGTAGCTTTCTTCCTGCAAGACCCCCCTCCCCCCCGCCTTCCTGAGTTCCACATGACTCAGCTCTATGCCCACTGCTGGTAGGAGTCAGAGGATCATGGGACCCTCGGGAGCCTAGGGCAGGGTCATGGATGAAAGTACAAAGGGGAGGCAGATCCAGTTTCACACAGTCAGTGGCTCCCCACTTGGGGAGCCCAGACAGTGAAGCCAGTAGGTGGCCCCCTCATGAGCAGATCAAGCATTGTCTCTCCCTAGGGGAGATCTGAAGCTGGGAAATAGCCAGAATGGGCAGGAGGGTGGAAGGAAGCAGAGGTGCTGGCTTGGGCCCAGATGTGAATCCTAAGTGATGAGGTGGGCTGGGCAGCCAGGCGTGATTCTTTCCTGCACAGGAGCGTCTAGCAGCACACCACAACCCCACACATCACCTGGAGATGCTCAGTACCCAGTTTCTGTGACGGGTCTTCTTCTGCGGAACAGGGATCTAATCAGACCTGTTTCACAGATGGCAGATGAAGGCGACAGCTGTGGACAAATGGAGTAAGGTGATTTCTGCCTCTCTCCATGGTGACTGAGGGCCAGGAGCAATACTGTCTGCCGAGGGAGGCTGCCAGGGTGGGATCATCAGGGCCCAGAGGGACTCCGGTTCCTGAGCCCACTTTCCTGCCCAAGGATCCCAACTCCAGAGGAGCGGAGGAGGTCAATCAGCCGGGAGGTCGGGCCGTGGTCACTTGGAACTCTACTTACGGTGGCCGAGCAAGGCCCACTCTGCAGCCGTGGGTGTGCTGCTGTGCCACATGGTGGCGTCCCCGGAGGGGCTCCTGTGCTCAAGGCCCCTTCCCTCTGCTCGGAGAAGCTGCCATCCACGTGTCCTGATCACTTTTCAACCGTAATGTACCTTTTTTTTTNAAAAAAAGTTACCAGACAAAACAATTCTGCTTGAACACAGAATTTCTGCCGTCTTGGCTCCATCGTGGTGCTTACGAGATTTAGGAATCTGTTTGCACATGGACCTCATTCCTCCCTGGAGTGTAAACTCCCTGGGGCTATGGCAGGCTTGCTGGTGTGGCTCTATGGTCCTGGTTTACATGGGTGCCTAGTATTTAGGGTGAAGGGGCCCAGTGTTTACAGTGGTCCCCTGCTCTCTCTAGAAGAAAAATCTTTCTAATGTTTACACAGCAAATCCCTTTGCAGTACCTTCTCCTTGCCCATCTTTCTCTTAATAGTTATGGATTATGGAAAAGAAGAACAAAGCCCATTAAGAGGTTCCCCTACATTTGATTTGAGGAAGTTTTCGTCAGAACGGCTCCATTTATTGGCCTTTAGCGGATCGCCTTATTCCCTTCTCGTGCAATGAATATTGCCTTGTCTCCTTGAGAAAAATTGATTTCAACCAGGAAGGAGAATAGCAAGCTCCCTCCTCCTCCTTCTCTTTTTCTCTTTTTAATTTTTTTTCCTCCCACGAAGACAGAATTTATCTCTTAGGTAGGTGGGGGAAGCAGGAATAATTGGACCAGAGGCTAATTCCCTGAGATTCATTGTCTCGAATGCTCCCACCAGAGTGTGGGAAGCTTGCCTTGAATCGCGTGCTAATGATAAATGACAACTTCAACAGACCCTCACATTGAGATGTTTAGTCCTTCCTGTGAGGAGATGACACATTAATTTTCTCCCAGATTTACATTGAATTATTAATAAAATATCAGTGGTGGGATGTGACAGGTGAGGGGCCGTGGGAGCGCTGGGCTCCACGGAGGAGGCACAGACTTGGCCAGATGAGATGCGTCGGGGTAGAACATGAAACAGAGACCCTGGGTGGCATTTGAATAATACTCCTGTTGCCCTCAGAGGCTGGGGCACCTGAGTCTAGGCTGCACTGAGCAGCGGGAATGGAAGGCTCTTTGCCTTTGCAACTGTTGGAATCAGATATTACACGGCTGATGCTTCTTATCTTCCTTCTTAACCCTTCCTCCTTTGGTTCGACCAAATACTTTAAACAGAACAATGTTTTCTATTCCTTTCCTTTCTCGGTTATTTTCCCATTTGGCGAGTGTTTATGGAGCACTTCCTGTTTGCCGGTCAGAGAGGGTGGGTGGGTTGAAGAACCAGCCACAGATGGATGAGACAGATATACTTCGTACTGTGGGTGGATGCAGCTCAAAGAGAAGAATGGCAGCCTAGCACGCTGGAGACTGACGGTTCAATCCCTGTGTGACGGTAACTGCAGCCACTCCAGAAAAGATGTGGTCCTTCCAGCCCAAGCTCATCCTCACCCTGAGCCAGCTGATCTGCTTTCGAGGCCACCCAGGCTACCTTAGAACCTGCCTCACACGGGCCAACTCCAGCTTCTCATCTCTTTCCAATGTCAATGACAGGGGTGGACAGAAGCCAGACCTGCCAAAGCCCCATTGTCTGGAGGGTGCCCGTTCTCCCTCTCTGAGCTCTCTGCCTAAATAACACTTTCTTTCTGAGAATTGTTACTGGAGAAACTGAGGCTCCCTTTTGGCATTCTTAAGTCTCTTTTTTTAATAAAAGATTTCAGGAATGTTCCAGAATACAAGGACAGTTTCACCAGAGTTTAAGAAAAAGTAATAAGGTCGTTGACAGATCCCCATGGCTGCCAGGAGGAAATGGAAAGTCACACTCCCTAAGTTAGGCATGTAACAAAGTAAACAGCAGAGAAAGAAAGTACCCCAGAATGGGGCTAGGGAGCAGAGGCAAAAGCCCCACTTTCAGGCCGCAGGCTTCTGTTTGGGCATGCTCGCTTGTGGAGTGACGCCAGTGTGAGGAAGGGCTTCGAGCCTTTCTCTGTAAAGTGACGTTCTCTGCTAGTTAGCTGGCAGTTCCCCCCTCTCTTGTGTCACGGTGTGGAAATGATGTAACCCCCACTCTACCCAAAGCTGCCTCTGTTCGGTCAAGTTCGGTCGTCTGGCTTGTGTAGCACTCGTATTAAAAGCCACAGTCCTGGCTGTTCCCTCCCTGTGGACTGCAGCTGTGCTACCTGGCTAATTCGAGTCTTTTATCAGCTGGGACTAACCCCACCCCTTGGGCCCGGCTGGCTCCATGGCGCCATTTTCTCTGTAGCCCCTGCTTTTCCTGCCTGCCCTCCACCAGGCCAGGCACCTTCCTCTGGTCCCTCAAACCCGCTGCTGCCTCAGGAGGAAGCCTCAGCCCAGGCACCTTCACCTCACTTCTGCCCAGATGTCAGGTCCTGGGACAAGTCCCCTGTGTCTACCCACTGCCAATAGCAGACAAGTGAGCCAGCTCATGCTATCTGCTGTGGAGTGCCTTCCCACCTTTGTCCCTGGGGTAAACAAGAGGGGTCTCAGAAGCCTCAAGTCTGTGCAGAGACAAGGCAGTGGCACACAGAGTACCCCACATTGAGGCCTGCAGGTTCTGTGATAACTGCTCAACAAATATTAACCAAATAAATCACCAGGTATCACAATAGAATTTTCAGAAGCATCTGTAGAAGCTTGGAATGAGGCGTTAGTCCTCAGAGACCCACACTGGACTCACTCCTGCCCATTTCCATCCCCAAGGACCCATAGCCCCTTTGTCCCATGATCTCTGGTATCAGGTTAGATGGCCAAAATGGTGGTTAGGAGCCTGCGTTTAAAGATCCCTGGGGAACCTGGACTCCCACTGTGGGGTCCCGAAAGCCTGCCTACCCTGGCTTCCTCTCCCTGCAAAGCCACTGGGATCTTAAAGAGAAGACCCAGAAGGCCTCCTCTTCCAAGGCTGTTCGGGGTGGGTCCCTTCCAGGTCATTCATGGCGGTTAGACAAGACAGGCAACATAGATCAGTAGCTACTGAGTGATGCCATCAGCTTTCTCTTTTTTGATTCAGAAAAATGAAGAATGCTTCCCCCCCGCGAAGCTGTTCCAGGCAGCAGCTTCCTGGGACCTGCTCACCTCAGACATCAAAAGCCAGTGCAGTTGGGTGCCTCCTGGCTCCTTGGCGGGCTTTGGAGCGTATGAATCTACCAGGTTGTTCGCTCTCTGATAAGAAAGCCTCTTTTACGGTTTTCAATTTGCCCTTATTTTAATGAAAAGAAGTCAGGGCTGGACCGCCCAAGAAGGAGCTAATCAAATCAAGCAAATTGGTGTTCCCTTCTTCTCAGCCTTGTTATTTCTATGGCTCCAGTTAGAATTTATTATAGAAAGCAATTGGTTTTCATATCTGGAGGACTGCAGCCTGGGCCAGGCCTTATGGTCCCCTTTTCACCATCATTCTTCAAATATCCTGGAGTGAACCATGACTTGGGGACAAGGAGATGACACTGAATATTTGTGAGCAGTCTGCTTGCTTTTGGTTGCTCACCGCCCCCCAAATCGTGAGGACCTTATAAACAAGCCAGAGAGAAGATGCCCAGTGGCAGGCTAATAAACCAGCCCTGTGTCCTGTGAGATCTGGGCTGTCTCCATGGCTTCTTGGGGTTCCATCCGGTGCTCTGTCAGCCTTGCTGCAATGCGCTGGCCATCCATCATGGCTCTCTTCAGGTCTGTGTGCGAGAGAGATAAGCAGAGGAGACGTCCTTTACCAGGCTATCCCCTCCCGGTGCAACAAAGGGAAGAACCACAGGACCAATTTAAAGTCGGCTCCCACAGCTTTTCCTTTGTGTGAAGGACTTCCCACTGGCACTTCACGCTGACCAGAAAATCCTTGGTGGAAAAGAAGAGTGGGTAGCCAGGCCCCACAAAAAGATGTGGTGCTGTGAGTCCCTGGCCCTCCCCTTATCAGCTGTGGGACTTTGAGACCATTTCTGTCCTTCTACAAGCTCCATGTCTTCCCACCTGAGGAGATTGGCACCCATCTGAAGTCACTGCGAGATGAAAATGGGAGATTGGTGCAGAGGCTTTACCTGGCCCCTAGGACAAATGCTTAGTCAGTGACAGCCCTTCTTATCGTCACGGTCATCATTGACATTTTGGTCCAGGCCACCTGCTTCTAATGGTGCATGTAAATCAGGCTATTCGTGGTGAAAAGATCAGGAGAGGCCCAGGTACATAAAGTACGTCCGCCTCAATTAAGGGTAGCACTTTCCATTTTCTAACTGCCCTCTGGAGTGGAGATTTAGCACCGGCCTTGGGAATAGTATTGCAGGGTGGGCCCTGTCATGGGGGCCTGCTTTACGCGTGAGGTCATGGCTTGCAGGCGGTTGGAAATGCACATGCTGCATTTTCCTATAACTACCCCCCCATGCCCGTGGCAGGACAGAGATGCTCAAGATTTGTCTGGGGTTTAGCTAGAGAAAGGGGAATGGCTATGGCGTGTAGAAGCCGTCTGGGTGTTGCTCACAGTCCTGCTATGTGTAAGAATATCTGGGCTTTAAGGGAAAGTGTTATAAGAGACAGACCTTATGAATGCAGTGGCCCAAGAACTGATTAGTGGCATTAGAAGCCCTGCTGCAGCCAGGGCTTCGGGTTGCAGGGTAGCCCAAGAGACCAGTTCCTGCACGTTCATGGACCAGTGCAATAGCAGCTGGGTCTCACCTGGCCTGCATGGATGATATTGGTGGTTTTATGAGATTTTGCAGATGAATGCAGAGAAAATGAGGGTTCCAAGAGAGGGTCATGAGCCAGACCTGTGTGGGGTGTGTTGATTTCTGTCTTAGGATGGAGATTGGAAAGGGTGTCTGGATAGTGGATTACCAGTGCAAGCCTCTGTGTGTGTGTGCGTGCACGTGCGTGTATGAGCAGAGGTCAGAGGTCCATGCTGAACGTCTTCTTCCGTAACCTGTCACACTTTTGAGGCAGGGTCTCTCATAGGGCCTGGAGTTCAGCGATTAGGCTAGACTGGCTGACTGGTGAGCTCTATAGGGACCCACCTTTCTGCCTCCCCCCCAGCACCAGGGTTACAGATGCTTGCTGCCATGCCTGTTTGGTTGCTTGGGGATTGAACTCAGGTCCTCATGCTTGCAGGCAAGTGCTTTGCAGACTGAGAATTTCCCCAGGCCCACACTGCAGTTTTTATAAGTTGAGCTTAGTGTTGGATTCAATTCCTGATTGTTCCATGATTCTCCACCTTCCATGTACACATGAAATCTCTCATGCACGCATCCTTTCTCTGGTTAGCAGTTGTCAGTCACCTTCTGCCATCCTAGCGTGATGACCTCTTGTTTAGGAATGGCTCCTCCCACAGTGAATATCCCAGCTACACCCTCATGGTGCATCATTGCCTTACTCTCTGTCTTCCTATCACTGCTGCTGAGGGTGAACCCATGAAAAGGGACCAGGTTTGTCGCTAGAAACAGTCTTAGGCACGCATGCTACATGCTGGGCAGCTGCTGGATTCCTTGCTTGCATCAAGCTATCAGGAAGCCAAGGTGTTTATTCAAGGTGTGTGAGGAAGGAGCTGAGGTTCAGATGTCACAGAGAGTCCACTCCAGGTCCCACGATAGTCATCTTCTGGATGGACATTGCTAATAGCTACAAGTGTAGACAAGCTAGCTACAGGCTCCCACATCCCTGGGACTGCCTTCAGCTGGCCTCAGTGCTTAGCCAGTCTGGTCTCTTCGCATCCCCCAGCCCTCCCACTCCTTGATATTATGTGAAGTATAGCTCAGATGTCGTATAGTTTCATCAATAAATACTTTAATCTGTATCTCTAAACGATGTTATACCTTTTAAAAATACTTCTGCACTGCAAGAATCAGTTCAAGTGAATCTTAATTCTAAAAAGCTAATCAATGCTCAAGATTCCAGTTGTCTCACCAATTCCATATGTATGTGCAATGTATATATACCACACACATTATATATTGACATGCATGTATACTACACACATGTAACACACACATATATACAAATAAATACACGTGCGCACATAAGCTCACAAACATTCACATGTGTATACACACGCGCACCTATGCACATATACATATATATCTATACAAATCCCCATGCATGTACACAGATACACATACAGAAAATATGTGTATACACGTATGTGTACATGTACACACAGGCCATGTGGCCTGGTCAATGTCCACCTTAGGGGTAGTTGCTGCAATTAATGGATGTGTTTGGGTGTGCTGTAATGGGTATGCCGTGACTCCGCCCTGTTTCTCAAAGAACCGGCCGAAGAAGCCAGGCCATTTGTCCTCTAGTGTTTCCTCTGGTTTGGATTTTGCCGGCAGTTTACCCAGAGTGTCATTTAGGATGTTCCTGTCCCCTCTGGGAGGTTGAAAAAATAGTAGCTGAGTCCAGAGACTGGCTTTTAAGGTCTTTTATTTTAGTATCACTTTTATTTATTCTTGGAGAACTTTATCCATATATAAGATGCATTTTGATCATATCCACCCATCCTCCATTCCTCCAATTCCTCCAGGACCCTTCTCCCCAACATGCACCCATCCCAACTGTTTGTTGTCTCATTAAAGGTCTTTTCTGTTTGGCCAGTACGGAATGTGCTCCCATTGAGAGCCATGTGACAGGGGAGGTGGGACTCTCTCCCTGCCTTTCTGGTTTTCTTTAGGTTTTGATGACTTGGGTCACAGGCGTCCTCCGGCAGTGAGCAGTTGTGTGGGTTTTGTTTTAGGGTCACAGCGAATCCAGAGATTAAACATACTCAATGCATTCTCATCATTGTGCTTGCTTCTCTTCCTCATGCTCAAATTGCCCATGGCCAGTCCACGGGGGCCTCTTCAAGGGGCTTCCTGAGCCCTTTTCACATAATTTTGAATCATTGTTACAGCTAATACTATGCTGAAAGGCAAACAAAACAAAAACTGAGACCCATTCCCCTTAAAACCCGGGACAGTGCAATGCATTCCCCTTAAAACCTGGGATAGTGCAATGCATTCCCCTTAAAACCCGCAACAGTGCAAGGTGTTTGTTTTCGCCAGCTCTGGTCAGTGAACTGAAGGACCTAGCCCTCAATGAAGTGAGAGAATGAGCTAAAGGTCAGCCACAGCAGAAAGGAAGAAATGAGATAGCTTTATTCATGTGTGTGTCTTGATTTCATATGTAGAAAGCCCATATAATCTACAAAAACTTTACAGGAACTAATAAAAAAGATTAGAAGGCCTTGGTATATACAGGGCTGCCCTAGCCAGCTTTCTTGTTGCCATGATACAATATCCCGGTGAAAGCAATTTAGAAAGAAAGGTTCCTTTGGTTCATAGCTCATTGGTATGGTCCATCAGGGCATAAAGTCAAAGAGGCAAGAGCTTGAGGCAAGTTGCTCAAATGGCATCCACAATCAGGAAACAGAGAGCAATGGTTGTCAGCGCCCAGCTTGCTTCCTCTCTCTCTCTCTCTCTTTTAAAGTAGACTTTGTTTTATTTAATTATGATTGTGTTTTATAGAGGTGTGCATGCCAGGTTGTGACATGGTGAGCCTGTGACGATTGGTGACCAATTCTGAGCTGTTTCTCCCCTTTTGCCTGTATGTGGAATCTGGGGTTGGGGCTCTGATCACCAGGCTTGCACAGCAAGTGGCTTCCCTCACGGAGCCACCAAGCTCCATTGGCTCCTTTTGATTCTGAACAGGCCCTACACCCAGGGAACATCTTCCCACTTCAGTTAAATTATCCAAATAATCCCTCCCAGGCATGCTCAGGGGCTCACCTCATCAAGATAGTCCCTCACAGGTGTGCCTGTAGGCTTGCCTCCGAGGTGACCCCAAATCCTATCAAGTTAGCAATCAGTTGTCACTTTCACAAAGATCAATACCTAGAAGTCAATTATACATCTATGAAGCAGAAATGAACAACCCTAAAGTGAATTAAGGAAACAATTCCATTCACAAAGAACATTAAATAGAATAAATTAATTAGCATGGATTTGCTTTGCAAGTTTTAATACCAGTACATTGCAAGCTCCAAAGTTTTACTCAGGGAGAGCCCAGATTTACATAGCTGGAGAGACCATTCCATGTTGATGGAATTAAAAACCACGTCATTGGACATGGCTGAAACACTCAATGCTATCAGGACAGCAGTTCTCTCCAAATTGACTTCTCAAGTCGATCCTATCCAAACCCTGGGGGTGCGGGGCCGGGAGACACGGTTCTGAGGTTAAGACACTCGCAGCTCTTACAGAAGATCAGGCCGGCACCCATTCCAGGGAGCACAGCTGTGTGTGACTCCAGTCTCAGGGGGCTCAGTGTCCTCCTCTGGCCTCTGCAGTTACTGCACCAGCATGCCTGTGGTGACTATACAAGCATGCAGGCACTCACACATACACATTTAAAAAAATCAACCTAAAACAAAGGGAAAAAACCTTTAATCCTTCTCCCTGATCTTAAAATTGTCCAGTTAGTCATGAATGCACATGGAGATACAAAGACTAGCCAAAACAACGTTAAAAAGGGACAGCTGCAGGACTTGGGTCCCTGACTTCAAACTGCAGGGATTAAGATGATTGGCATACGACGGAGAATAGACCAGTGCATGAAGCTCAAGAATAAAACCTTACGTTTATACTTAGTTTATTTCCAACAAAAATGTGAAAGCCGTTCAGTGGATGGGTTGGGAGGCAGGACAGACATTTTCAGTCTAAAAGGTGGGGCTGAGGCAGTGGGATATCAGGTGGGGCCGAGGCAGTGGGATGTCAGCTTAGCCCCTTGCATCACCCATATCAAAACCTACCACAAGCTTCATCCCAGGCCTAAAGGAAAAACTGAAAATATAAAACTCCTAGAAGAAAGCGTGAAGAGAATTTTAGGACCTTGGACCAAGTGACAACTTCCTTCATCTCTAAAAGTTGGTAAAAAGGAGAAAACGGATAATCTAGATTCTATCAAAAATTTCAAAGAAACCATTAAGGCAAAGAAAACTCAAATCATAGGCCTGGAAACAGTATGTGATAAAGTCCTTCCATTAGGACTTTATGTGAGGACTCCTGGCAACTCAGAGAAGTTAAGCAATTTAATCTAAAATGGGCTAAAGATTCAAATAGACATTTACCCAAGAAATTAGACAAATAGCTAATAAGGACATGAAAGGATGGTTGGCATCAGTAGTCATTAGGGAAATGCAAATTAAAACCAGCACACACCCATTAGGATGGCTTCAGTCCAAAACACAGAGTTGGGGCAAATGAGAGGCCACCCGTGCATCGCTGGCAGGGTGTGGATGGATCAGCACTGTGGAAAGCGATCTAGCCAAGCCCCTGTGCTTCAGGGGAGTCTGATGCAGCCAGCTCACACGCATTACTACTGAGCCTCGAATCATGGTTAGGAAAGGGTCATTCACTCTGGTAATGGAGGAATCCACCTAGAGTTGCTTCTCCAGTATTGCAGTTTTATTTATTACATGGAGTTACTGGTCTGCTTAGAGGTGCTGGGTAAGTGGGAGAGGGATCGCCTCAATGGCATCTTTTTCTAGCTCCTCTCCAGCGACCTTAATAGTGTATATAAAATTGTTGGTCCTTTTCCCCACTGACTTGATATAACTCATTTACTGTGTAAGCTAAACTTGTATATGGAAGCGGAAATGTCTATTCTGTCCTACTGGTCCATATTCGTCTATCAGACTCTTATATTTTAAACTATAGAGGCTTGAGAGTATGGTTAGTAGCTGGTAGTTAGCTCTTATCGTGCATGTGTGTGTGTGTGTGTGTGTGTGTGTGTGTTCCTGCAGATTGAACCTAGGAACCTAGGGGCCTTGCACCTACTAGGTGGCAGTCACTGAACCACTAAGTAATAACACCAACCTTGTAATGTTATACGGCACGGCACGAGGTGGGACCATGGATCCTGGGGGGGGCAAACACACTATCTGGCAGAACTTATGTGAAAAGTGTATTGGGGAAGGGAGGGAGGGGAATGGAGAGGGGAGGGAAACAAAAGGAGAGGAGGGAGAAATGGAGAGACAGAAAGAAAAAGAGACAAAGAGACAGCGATCTGCCTCCTTGAAGAAATGCAGAAAGAAGAGATTTGGGAGCAAGCGGAGCTTGTCTCTTAAAGTGACCTTAGCACCTGCATAGAGTTAGGGTACTGCCTGCCATGGGTGCAGGGGTGGCCACTCTGCCTCTGCTAGGTCCCCAAGGAACAGGGCTAGGGCTAGGTTTGTGTTTGCCTGGATGATAACAAACCTTCTTTCTACTTTTTGTTTCACTTGTGTGATTCATGTGTGTGTGTATGTATGTTTATTAGTTTAGGTGTGGGTATGTGTGTAGGGGTATACCTACACATGGCTGCACATGCGTGTGTTGGCTCTAGGTCACCACCCGTGTTTTTCCTCAAATTTATTTGTCTGTTGAGATGGGGTTTCTCACTGAACTTGAAGCTTACTGATTTGGCTAGGCTGGCTGGCCAGTGAGCTCCAGGGATCCACATGTCTCTACACCATCCTTTCCCTTCCCCAGGGCTGCCATTACAGAAGTTCATGGCCACCCCCAGATTTGTACGTGGGTCTGAAGATCCAGATTCAGGGCATCATATTTGGGTGACAAACCCTCTTGTGACTGGGTCATCTTCACAGCCCCTTGTTTTATGGTTTATTTTGAGACAACATCTCACTGTTTGTCCAAGCTGGCCTTGAGCTCACTTTATAGCCCAGGCCAGTCTTGAACTTTTAGTCTTCCTGCCTCAGCCTCCCCAAATAGCTGGGATTAAATCCTGCACCACCAGGCTCCCCAAATAGCTGGGATTACAGCCTTCGCCACCAGGCCTGTCTCTTGGCTTCTCCACTGGGGTTTATCTGGCTCTTCTTGATATTTATGTCTTGTAAATAAAAGTATTTATTTATTCTGTTCTTATGTGTATGCATGTGAGAGAGTATATGTCTGTGAACTGTGTGCATGCAGGAACCCTCAGAGGTCAGAAGAGGGTGTAAGATCCCTTGAAACTGAGTAACAGGTGGTTGTGAAGCCGCCATGTGGGTGCTGAGAATTGAACGTGGGGCTTCTGAAAGATGAATGCGCACTTTTAACAACTGAGCCATCATTCCAGACCCTAAGTAATTTTATAAGAAAATGTTGTACATTAAAAACATCCTAATGGTGTTCTCATTGACAGAATTGACTCAAGGGGAGGTCATGTTTTATGATCTTGTTTCACTCTTGCCGAGACATGCCACCTTTTTGTATGTATCAAAACCTGCTTTTATGTCTTTTAGAAGATTTTGCAGTTCTCTTTAGATTGGCACACTTTCTTATTAAATTCCTTAAATTCTTTCCTATATTTAAATTTTCTTTAAGTTTTCCTTTTTCTCTATGATAGATGGAAGCTCTTCCATCATTAAACCATCTGTCTTCAGATATCTATCTTTTATGTGTATCTATCAATAATCTACTTATCTATCATCTGTCTTCAGCTATCATCTGTCTATAATCATCTGTCTGTCATCTGTCTATCAATCTATCATCCATCTGTCTTCAGCTATCATCTATCCATCCATCCATCCATCCATCCTTTCATCATCTCTTTATCTATATAACTGTTTATCTGTATTAGTTAGTTTTCTGTTGTACTAAAATTCCATGACCAAAGCAACTTGTAGAAAGAAGGGTTCATTTGGCTTACAGTTCCAGAGGATTAGAGTCGGTCATGAAGGGAACCATGGCAGCAGGCAGCAGCAGTGGCAGCCAGAGCAGCTGAGGGCTCACATCTTGAACCAAGGTATAGAAATAGAGAAAGTGAGCTAGGGATGCCACATGGTTTTGAAGCCTCAAAGCTCATCTCCAGCATTTGAAAGTGTGACTACACCTCCGAAACCAAGACAGACTGTGCCACCAATGGATGACCAAGTATTCAAACACCTGAACCTATTGGGGACATTCTTCTTCAAATCATCATACTGTCTAATGTCTAGCATCTTTCTATTAATCTGCCTCCCCACCCCCCACTCATCGACCTATACCACATATATCTTATAATATTCTTATCATTTGTGAAGCTTTCCTCAAGTCCAAGGACTTTTCTCACCACTGTGCGGAATGTAACTGCTTGTCCTAGCTGTTCATCTCTTAGATGAAAGGGTTGCTTGGATAACGGCCTCCTGCCTAGCTTCCCATGGCCACAGTCTCTCCTGGAGGTCTCCTGCACCAGCGCGGTTGCAGTGGGGGCCTCAGGAGCTTCCCTAGGTCTCTCGACTGCCTGTCTCAGCTTAGTTGTCCCAGAAGGAGATCCTAGGAGGAAGACGAGAGTCTAGCCCGAGGTTATGTCATAGCTGACCCCAGGAGGCAACAGTAGGGGAGTGTCAGGGTGAAGGAAGCAAAGTATGAACCTAAGTAAAGGGCTTGTTCCCCAACAGGTCTCCACTGTATCAGCTCTAGAGAGGAGAGTGGAGGAGCCAGAGTTACCTTAGCTAAGGGTGGAATCTAGGACAAACCCAGAGTTACCCTAGTGTCAGGAGACATAAACAACCCCACTTACCTTAGCTGTGGGAGGGCAAGTCTGGGATACCCCGAGTTATCCCAGTCATAGGAAAGGAATCCTGGGACAGCTCTAGAGTTACCCCCAGACTCCGTAGAGGAAGAATGGGGAAGCTGAGGATTTGCCCGACTATAAGAGAGGAAGCCTGGCCTCTGACCTCCTGGCCCCTGGCCCCATGATAAGTGTGTTTCTGGGCTCTATTGATCCCAGCCAGCATAGCAGATCATGATTCAGTCTCTGCTTAGCTAGCGGCCTTGGCTTTCCTGGCATCCACAGACTTGCCAGGCACTGGAGCACACAAGGCTGGTTACCTGGGGATGTTGGCAGCACCTCCCTCACAGAGTTGGCATGCAGCTGAGGATGTACGCAGATGATAGAGAGATGGGCGTAGGTGCCATGGTCTCAGCCAGCAGTAGGTACATGTGGATGACCAGGACACAGAAAGCCGGGATTGTTAGGTTGCTGCTGTGTCCACACAGTCCGTGCTCTGCAGCCGTGTCTCCATTCCTGCCTCCCCACTCTGCTCAGGCCTGCTCCGCCTTAAACGGTCAGACAAATGGAGGCCCTTCCATGTCAGCCCCTTGACCAAGTCCTTCTCCATCCTAAAGCCCGCTTCCTCCACCCTCCCTCCTCACTGGCTCGGACTTGCTGTGTTTGCATCAGGGATGGCAGCACAGCCTCTCAGACTCAGTCCTGTCAGGCACAGGGATCCTTCTGTAGCAGGACCATTTCCCCCTTCGTGGCTCTTAGAGCCTGGCAATGTGGTGGGGCCTCCACGTCACACAGAGCAGAAGCCAACTCAGAGTCAGTCTAGAGGGTTGCACACTGCTTGGCTCTCATTACTGTGGACTGGGCTGAAGATTCCTTTCATTGAGGTCATTCGAGTTGAACGCTGAAGCTCCCTGGATGGTGTCCTGCTTAAGTGACAAGCGGCAGGGCCACTCTTGGGATGTTAAAGTGAGATCAACAGGAGATGAGTATGACACAGTTTGAGGGAGTCCACCCTCTCTGGGGACCACTTACAGTGTAGGTACGGGTGCTAAGGATAACAGTGGTGGGGACGTTACGGGTCACAGGTCATTCCTCTGAGGCCTTCTTCAGAGGGTAACTTTTTTTTTTGACCAGGGGTTTCCTGGCTGTGTTCCCATTATATGTGTCCTATGAGAGGACAGGGACACGGAGTCCGTTTTCTTGCCCCAACATATTCCTTTGCCCTCTTTGGCCTTAAGGATGGGAGCTTGGGTTTGGGGACCTTTTGCTGGGTGTTTGAGGACTGGGAGGGTTCACAGTGGTCTGAAGGTGCAGTGCAAATTCCCAGAGCTGCTGGGACTGAAGGAGGCCAGCACACCTCCTCCCCTCTCTGCAAGTCCCTCTCCTGTGAAGAGACGGAGACTGACTGCGGGGGTTTGCAGTGCAAACCCATAGGCACAGATAGCTACCATCGGGTGATAGTGTGTAAGCAGTGTGTAGGGCTGTTTCCTGTGATTGTTTTGGTTGGTGCGGGCTGGAGGAGGAAACCAACAGTGACAACCAATTGCACCCTGATCAGGGAACAATGGAATATAGGGAGGCACCTCAGAAAGTCTATAATTTCCCATGGAATTGCTCTTTAGTCTTCCCGTGGCTGCTGGATGACACAGTCGGGCTGGGTGGGAACCATAATTAGTTGCAGCCACCCCGAAGGTTGGGCTTTCTTTTTGCCCTCTAGACAATGGAAGATTAAGCCATCAATAGCCAGTGTTCAGTCCTGGGTGGTGAAATGGCTTATTGTTCAACAAGAAAGGCAAAGTTAGGGGCGGGAGGCTCTCCCCAAGCAGAGGGAGGATGGATTGGCGTGTTTCTTCCCCCCACCTCTACTGTAGCGGAGAAGCCACAAGCCAAGGTGCCTCCAGAGCTGCTCTAACTGACGCACTCCTGTGCAGCACTGCCTCCTCTGGCTCAGAGGAGGATGGAGTGCCACAGGCGCCAACACAGGCACACACAGAACCACAGGCAAGTCTTTCTGTGCCTAGTGGACAGGTGCAGGCGGCACATAGCCAGCTCCTGGGTGAGCGTGCTAGCTTCAGGGTTGGATCTGCCCACATCTGCACCTGCTGCAGCTTTATTCTGGGAATGGCTTTACCACAGCACCTGCTGGCAGCTGGGGGAGGGCCTTAACGCTCTCTCGCTTTGTAAATTCCTACCCAAAATATATGACCACCACAGCACCTTCACAACCACACACAGCACACACACACCGCACACACCACACACACACCACACATGCATACCACACATACCACACACACACTACACACACACCACACACACACCACACGTGCATACCACACATACCACACACACACCACACACACACACCACACACATACCACACACCACACATACACACACACACACACACACACCACTCCTCTGCTCTCTGTGACTGGGGTATGCTTTTTCTTTGGAAAATTCTAGATTCTGTTTTGTTTGGTACTTCCAATTTCTTGTTGTTTTCAGACACAAGGTCTTGTATATCCTGGGTGGGCCCTGAACACACGAAGTAGCCATAATGACCTTGAACATCTGATCTTCCTGGCTCTACCTCCTAAGTGCTAGGATATAGGCATACAGCACTATTCCCAGTTACATGGGTGCTAGGGATCCAAACACAGGTCCTCATGCTTACAGGGCAATCTCTTTATTGACAGAGCCTTGTCCTCAGCCATGTTTGTTCATTTTAAACATCACAGGAATGCATTTAGAAAACGAACTGCTGTTTTCCAAAGCTGCTATGGCCACGGACAGAATAGATGAGGGTTCCTGGTATATCGAAGATACCTGACAGCTGAAGCCCAAATGGGGAGGAATCAGGTACTTTGCTTGCCAGAGAGGAAGGACCACGATGCTCCCAGCAGTAATCTAAATGCAAGCAATGAATCAAGAGCAGTGGTCCTCCGCACCCAGGGCTTCTTCTATTGGTCTGCTCTTAACGTAGTCATCCAGCGTCTACGTTAAACTTATTTATTCCCTAATGCTGGCTGATGGATTAAAAGATGTGTAGAAAAATCCTTCTACAAGAGATAAGATAGTGCAGTCTGCCAAACACCCCTGGCTCTTTTTGCTTCCCCCCCCTCTGTTTTGCCTACTTTACGCTACTGAGCTCAGGGCCCCCCACATCATATATCCTGATTAGTTTGGAGGAAATTACTAAGGGGTTGTTTTTTTTTAAGCCTATCATTGACACATTTAATTCATTAGGTACCAAATCCGCAAGCAAATTTTGGCTGGCCGTAAAACACGGTTAATCCAGGGAGCTGCAATAAAAGGTGAAAAATTATGTCCCAGCAAATGTGGAATATTGCTTTTCTGTAGAGACTTTTACTGGTCTGCGGTATCTTTCTTCATAAATTTCCCTTCTGCTTAGTTCTCTTGGTAACTTAACCATTTGTCGCTTGCAGACCGCAGAATGGCTCCATGATACTCTACAACAGGAAGAAAGTGAAATACAGGAAAGACGGGTACTGTTGGAAGAAGAGGAAAGATGGGAAGACAACCAGAGAGGACCACATGAAGCTCAAAGTCCAGGGAGTCGAGGTAAAGGGCAGAAAAGGCTCTCCTGTCCCCCAGCTGTCATTTATGGGCTGCCACAGAGAATTTGGAATTGCTTGAGGATGATCTGATGCCAGTCACCACTGTCAAAGGAATTTCAGTTTGTCAAGTCCCTGCTGTTGGCGTTGGCTTCTGTCCTCTTACCCCAGAGTTTCCCTTCTATTTTCTTTGGATGTGCTCTGTGCAGGGAGTCACTGGTGTACGGATGGGGATTGGCGCGGTGCCTGTGGGTTTATCTACGATGTTTATCATTTGTGTTTCTGGGTGCTTTGGGGTTGTACTGGGGTGCAGGTCTCAGGGAAGATGGGTGTCATCGTGAGGAAGCATCCTCTCCAGGTGCTTCAGCCAACTGGTAGCGACCATCAGGGCCGGGCAGCTCTCCTCATGCTGACTGAAATTTCATCTCCCTGTGGGTGTCTCAGCTTCAACAGATAATGAGATGGGCTTTCTAGTGAGCAAGGTTCCTGCAGTGCTGGAGTGGAGAGAGAGGGATCTGGGATCTGTAGGAATGGAGAGGGATCTGGGATCTGTAGGAATGGGCTCAGCATCTGGAACAAGCTCAGCTTTGGGTTTCCTGGATGCCACCTTGCTATTCTGGCTCTAACCTGGACAGCCTCAGAAAAGTCCCTTCCCATCAGAGGGTCCCAGCCAGGTGTACTGAAGACCTGCTAATTATGGCTCTTTCACATTCCTTAGTAGTCCCACCAAGGGTCTTGCCTGCCACTCTCAAAGAGATGTGGCCAGGAATACCATGGGCGAGATTTCAGAAGCCTCCCATAATCCAGCTGACATTTCAGAGAGGTAAAGGCCGGCATCCTAGCTACTGTCATGTCGAGTGTGTGTCTGCCCGTCTCTGGGCAGCGAGGACTGTGAGCCCACTTGAGTTCTAAGGATTGCCCTTGGGCACTGACGATTTTAGGGACACATTTTGTCACGATGACTTTTTTTCCCTGTATTAATTATGTGCTTTTATGGCTGCCAAAAATAGCATCAAATGGCTTTTATTATATTACCCCATGGAGAGAGATAACTTTCATTTTATGTGTATGTGCTTTTTTTTAATATACCAATAAGAATTGTTTTATGGTGATGAATAAGAAAAGCCGTGGTATGAGAAATTCCAGTTTCCTCTCCTCTGCCTCGTGTGCAGTTTAATTGACTGCATGGAACATTAATGTGCAGATTACCTGAACGTGCTGCTGGAAAGAGCCATCTCCGGCATTGTGACCAGGATCCTGCTAATACATACGCATTAGCCCTTCTTGCAGGGAGCCCAGGGAGTTGGGGCTTGCTCTCTGGGGGGACGGGCTCTTACCGCCCCACAATGGAAGGATAAGGAGAGAGAGAGAGAGAGAGAGAGAGAGAGAG
>LOJH01000684.1:44659-57701 GCA_001685095.1 Ellobius talpinus
TGTTTGGGGATGTGTTCATGTATGTGATCATGGGTTGACACTTGTCTGTGATGTGTTTGTATGTTTTGGGGGGATGTGATCATGTATGTGATCATGGGTTGACACGTGTCTGTGATGTGTTTGTATGTTTTGGGGGGATGTGTTCATGTATGTGATCATGGGTTGATACTTGTCTGTGATGTGTGTATGTTTTGGGGGGGTGTTCATGTATGTGGTTATGGGCTGACACTTGTCTGCCATGTGTGTGAATGTTTTGGGGGGGATGTGTTCATGTATGTGATTGTGGGTGTGCACAGACCATGTATAGAAGTTCTAGCCTTCAACCTTCATTGAGCTAATGAAGTAGTTGGTTGGTTGCTCCCTAGGTAAAGAATGCCCTTCCATCTCTAATGTGTATGCCAGAGTCCATGGGGATCCTCCTGTCTCCACTCAATCTCACCATACTTACGGTAGGATTGTAGGTGCACGCTGCTGTGTTTGGTTTTTGTTTGGGTTCTAGAAATTTGAACCCAAGTCTCTGTGCTTTCATTATTCATGATTTACCCACTGAATCATCTCCCCAGGCCCTGGTTAATACTTTGATTAATGATATGTCAGGGATGTTGGAGTATCTTCGTTTTCTTTCTTTCTAGTGGCAAAAGGTCTGCATGCTATGTGCTTTCTATTTATCTCATGCTACGTTGTCTCCAGCCTGAGAAAGTCAAGAAAAGGTCTCTTGAAAAAGCACCTTGAAAGTAGGACTCCATAAATGCCACATTTCTTCCCAAAGCCCAGGTACTAGCATGGAGCATCCCAGGAGGTCCAGGTACTAGCATGGAGCATCTTAGGAGGCCCAGGTACTAGCATGGAGCATCCCAGGGGGTCCAGGCAAGTTTCAGTGGTGTGATGTGTGCTCCTGGTGCGCTGGGACAACAGATACCAGAACTTTGCTCTGCAGCACTGGGTGGGCTAAAGGACCAGTTGTCCCAGAGCTAGAGAGATGCATCCTCACACCTGGAGTGACATGTGGGATGTTGTAGAATCCCCCTGGAGTAGTGACCGTGGAGAGATGCAGATGTCATCTGTCCCCTGCTTAAGTACTTACACGACAGCAGGAGGAAACGACAAAGGTACTTTTCTTCTTTGCCACCACGATTTACGTGCAGTTTTTGATGGATGCAAAAAGTAGACATTTATTATGAAAGCGTAAGAAATGTTGACTCCTCATGAATTGATTATTTAGAATTTATTTTATTAAATATTCTAGGTGGTGCACAATAAACCAAAGCTCCAAGGCTGTACAGCTTAATGATTCATGAACCTTTGCTGGTGATAGGGAAATCAAAGATTGGCCCTGCCATCTCAGAAGAATACAGATTATTATTAGATCTGGAATGGGCCTCTCGAGAAGCTTCCTTAAGGGAACACACGTATCAATAATTTCTTCCCTGCGCAAGGCTCCTAATGCTTCACTTATGGAAACATAAATTCCACAGCAAGTGGCTGTGGGGTTTCCCTCCCTTTAGGCCCTCACTTCCTTCACCCAAAGATGACAATTCTTCCTCCCTTGGTTGGTGACTTGATCTCTACGTTTGTTTGATCCTTTCTAACTTTGCCTTTGTTTCTTGTGAGCGTGTGTGTGTGTGTGTGTGTGTGTGTGTGTGTGCGTGTGGATGTGTGCGTGTGTGTGTGAGTGTGTCTATGCACGTGCCAGTGTGTCATGCCACGGTCAGGGGACGACCATAGCTGTCAATCTTATCCTTCAACCTTGTTTGAGGTGGGGTTTTTTTTGTTGTCAGTTCCTTCTGCATACACCGACCTGTCTGGACTGCAAACTTAGAGTGATTCTCCTGTCTCCACTTCCAGTCTTGGTGTGGGAGTGCTGGGATTGTAGATGTGTGCCACCCGTGTCTGGATTTTAGGTGGCTTCTAGGGATTTAAACTCATATTTTTATAATCGCCCAGCGGGTACGTTGCAACTGAGCCACCTGGCTCAGCCACCCTTTTTAACTCTCACTGTGAAGAGACTCTGCCCACAGTGGCCTTCAGTTCCGGGGCTGTATGTGGGGACAGGTTAGCGTGTGAGTTTGTATTCCCTCTGCTTGCAATGTCATGAACGTTCGTTAACTTCTTGGAGGACCCTGTGAGCACCATTAGACCTGGAACTCCAATAGAAATGTGGCTGTAGAGTGTTTCCCCAGAAGCCAGCAGGGCACAAAATCCAGGTCCAGGACAGGGAGGGGCGCTCTGTCCACTTGTCTTGGGGCTGCGTAAGTTTCTGTCCCTTGCTGTGCGAAAACACCGTGACCAAAATCACCTTAGGGAAGAAAGAGTGTTTTAGCTGATGGTTCCGGAGGGAGACTCCATAACGATGGGGGAGGTATGGCAGCAGGAAGCTGAGCGGTCACATCTTCAATAGCAAGTAGGCAGAAGAGAAAGCAAACTCTAAGTGTGGAAAGGCTGTGAATTCTCACAGTCCGGCCTCAGTCATCTACTTCTCCCAGGAAGAATTTTTATCCTTCCTAAAAATTCCTTAACCTCCCCAAAGAGCACCACCAACTGTGCACCAGGTGTTCAGGGGGTCTTGCTCCTTCAGGCTGCTACAGGGTCAATGTCAGTTCTCAGATCATAGCAAGCCCAGCAGAAGGCAGGGTCAACTGCCGAAGAAAACACAGTGTGACTGTCCAGCCTGCTGCCTTGGAACAATGTTCCCAGGTGATGTGATGTTCAGCAGAGGATCACAAAGCCACATTCAGTGGGATTCCCAAGGATTTTGCCTTGTCTGATTGCTTGAGGTTAGAAATGGTCCATGATTCCTTTTTCTTTTCATAATAGCAGGCAGATGCTGGACACGGTGACCTCCTCCATACGGGGCTGCAGGGAGCTCATGTGGGAAGGACAAGACTTAGCCCCCATATGCCTGCCACTCAAATGAATGTCTGATGCTTGCACATGGCATGAGGTGCTGATACTAAGTTAACCCCACCCTCCCTGATTCTGCCATGTGCTTTTATGTATGCAATTAGACCTAAGTGTTAATTTAATGTCCCATGAGGTGTGGTTTCCACAAAGAACACAACCTGAACCACTCTGCAGTTAGCTTCTCACACATGGAATTTTGCTTTATTTTCTACACAGCTAACTGGTCCACAAAGAAACGGTTCTTTATGGTACTAAAGAAATGGCTCAGTGGTTAAGTACAATAGCTGCTTTTCCAGAGGATCCAGGTTTGATTCTTAGCACCCACGTGGCTCACAACCCTTTGTAACCTAGTTCCAGGAGATCTGATCTGAAACCCTCTTTTGACCTCTGCAGGCACTCGGCATGCCCGCAGTGCATATATATGATGTAGGTAAAACACCCATAGACATAAAATAAAAATTAATTTTTATAGAAAAGAAATTGATCTTTCTCCTGAAAAGAAAAGAAATGGATCTTTCTGCTGATGTGTATGGTGTGTGTGTGTGTGTGTGTGTGTGTGTGTGTGTGTGTGTGTGTTTGCAAAAATACAGATTCTGGTACATGTGTGTATGCATGCATTTTGAGGCCATAGATTAACATAGTGCCTTCCTCAGTCTCTTTCCACCTTAAGTTTTTGAGACAGAGTCTCTCTCTGACCCTAGACTGGCCAGACAGCTAGCCCCAAGGATCCTACTGCCTCCATGTCCCCAGCAGGGGGACTTTAGACACAAGTCACAACACACAGCACTTTTACCTGAACTCTGGAGATTGAGCTCAGGTCCTGGTGCTAGTGTGGCAAGTATTTAAACCAACTGAGTCCTGTCCCCAGACACTGCTGCTGACTTCAACTCTTCAATTGTTGTGAGGAGCTGAATCTTAGGTGGGCAAACCAGGTGGAAATAGGCTTCCGGTTCCTAGATGGCTAAATTTGGAGGGCTGGCACCCCAAATTTCTGGTTCTCACCTAGGCAGGAGCAGAGTCAAGGTTCGGGGTCCCTGATTTTTTCCCACTGTAGCCTCCTTCCTGATGACATTTGCATTTTCCTGGAAGGACATTGAGTAGCTGTACTGAAGCAGCTTATTCCCCAGATTAATGAGCATTTTCAGACACAAGATGCAATGTTTGGAAACGAGATGAAACGGTATTGTGTCTGTATCCCCCCACCCCTTTCATAACACCTGGCAATAAAATTCTCAGGCTAAATACCAGATGAGCGTGCGCTTCGTTATGTATGGTGGTTCTGTCTATAACTTTTTTTAAGCCCTCCAGATGGAAGCACGGTCTAAATGCGGAGAGGCTGAGAAGGGGACATGAAAACAAATGCACCAAGGAATAAAGAATCTGTTTTTTATACTTTCTTTTGCAAATAGCGTTTGCAATGACATATTGTGAACGGACTGAGTTATAACAAAAACAGAAATGAAGCAGAGCTGGGGGGGGCGATTGCTGCACTCACTTTAACGGATATAATGCAGAGCAATGGGTTTTACACTCAATTAGTTTGCACATTGTGTTGGACACAAACCAGAATGTAGAATGTTTGGGGGTTTTGTTTTTTACATGATTAAGGGAAAGGAGATGAAATAAATTCTGTAAATTACCCCCCTACCCCCGCCTCACGCGTTTGCTTTCCCATCTGAGACGTTTAGTTTCGTTCACCCTCAGTATGCAAGAGACGAGCCTTGCAGGGAGATGGGTAAGCAGAGGTCCTGACCTCGGCTCCCAGATGAGGCGGTCCTCTCAAAGATCCATCGCTTTCCAATAAAGGCCCATCTTCTGCATTTTGCTGTGTAAACAAAGTGGACGCACCGGCATATCTGCATCCGGCGGTTTCCAGGACCTTGCACTTTGCCTGTGAGCAAGGAGGAGCAGGCATGTGACAGGGGCCAACAGATATCACCTCCCATTTAGGTGACAGAAGTATTTCCAAGGCAGCAAGGTTTTCGGGGTCAGCCCTTCATTTCTTGGGCTTCATTATCTGTCCTTGCATTTTTAATGCCCCTAATGTAGTGATATTGCACACCACAGTATTGAACTGCAGTGAGCGGCTCTGCATTGTCTGTTAGATGTGAGGGGATGGAGGTTGCTGCTATCAGGCAGGGGCGGGAGAGCTGGGGGACGCCGCTGGGAGCATCTGGGAACCAAGGCCTTCCCTGAGCATAAATGTAGAGCGTTTGCTCACACTCCAACCAGCAGATGAATCCCCTGGGTACCCTGAATTGGCTGTGGTGTGGCAGGGCTAGATCCTGCATTTTGAGGAAGTCTTTGGGAGAGGCCGGCATTGCTGCTGGTGCTGGGGATCCCACTGGGGAAGGGAAACAATGCCAGTCATGTCCCAGAGTAGCTGATCAACTAGCACCTCTGCCAGCACTGGCTGAAAATAACTGGCACCTGGCACTGGGCTGTGCCCAGAACAACCTTCCCGTGAAGCCTCATTCTGCCCAGAAAGGTATGTTGAAGAGCCGAAGGTCAGACGCTTGCCACTTTCTTGTGCAAAATGAAAAAGCCCTCCTGAGTGTGGCATGCTCCGCGATCCCACATCTGATATTCCAAACCACCAATGCTAATCAGGAAACAATGGGAAAAACTTGTTAGGTACAATATCCGATTATAATTATATTTTTTTTACTCCAAAAAGCACATCAAATAAATAATGCAGTTTATGTTACTTCTAGAAAATGCAGCAGTGTTAGTTAATTTACATAAATTATACAACTCATTATCTTTGTTTATAAAAAGCCTTAGCAATATTTTGGCTTATGGATGGAAAAGGGGGAGGGTATCCCAGACTTCAGTTCATCTAGTTTTTCTGTCCCAGGCAGCCACCATTTTACTTATTTGCAGAAAGAGTGTCTGTCGACCCCTTCAGAGGGCAGCCCTTTCTTGATGATGGATGGGATGACTTGTACTCACCTTTGGTTCAGAAAAAAAGAAAAAAACAAAAGCCAAATAAATTTGAGTGAATTTATCCAAGGAAGCTCCGAGCATCAGGCGCCTTTCTCTGGGCTGCCACACCAGTAGGCTGGGGAAGGGGCTGTGGGGTCTCCTTGCCAGGTTTTCTGGCAGGCTGAGGCAACAAGGCGATTCTTCTGTCCTGTCACCCATGGATGGCCACAGACCAGAAACTACATTTACACATGGCTACGGAATTTTTGAACCATGACTTGACCCTATCCTGTGACAATGATGTAACGTAGAATCCATTCTTAGTATGATAAAAGTCATGTCCAGTGTCCCGGGACCGGGACGCAGCTGAGTGAAGTACTTGCCAGCGGACCATGAAAACCTGAGTATGATCCCCGGAAGCTACAAGGAAAACCTGGCTGTGATGACTCCTACTGGTCATTCGTATGCAGGGGAGAATGCAGATGGGCAGAACCCTGCAGCTCACTGGCCAGACATCCAAGCCCAATTTGTGAGTGAGTACCAAGCCAAGGGAGAGCCTATGTCTCAAGAAATCGGCATAGATGTCACTGGGGAATGACCCCTGGGGTTGGTTTCTGACCTCTTCATGTATATGCACACACGTGCACCTACACACACACACACAACATCAGTAGGTTAAATAAGACCTTATTATTCTTTATTTATTCTTAGAAAATTTCATACATGCATAGCATAAGATGGGTCTTGATCGTACCCATCCCCTATCCCTCCAGCTCCTCCTGAGTCCATCCCAACACATATCCATATCCTGAGTTCAGGGGCCCATGCATGGGGAAAGGGCCAACCTACCAGTGGCCACCCCCAGAGAAGAATGGCTCCCCCTCTCCCAGTGAGTCTTGCCTTCTTTTCCACTTCATTATTGCCGCCAGAACATCATAAACACTGCTTGTATCCTCTACTGAGATGCATCGGACTGGCCAACGGGGAGGCTGGAGGGCCAACCGGCTCTGCGGCAGCCCGTGATTTAGATTCTGACTCCGACTCTCCTCCCAGCCCTGTATCAGGCTCTGCCTCATAATCAGGAACTTAGGATGCTGCATAGAGAGGGGGAAGGCCTTGTCTGAGGGCTTGGTGGGGATTGGAAGGGCGTGCAGGAGAACAACACGGTAGGAGAAAATTGAGCTTTCTTCCCTTGACAGTGCTTGGCTGCCACTTGCAGCTTAAAATATTAAAGCCTTTGCTGGTGGATGGAGGAGCCCAGGTCCTGGGTTGTGTGGGAGGAAAACAGGAAAATCTGAAATTCTTCTTCGTCCCTTACACAGATGCAGTAGGACAGAGAGGACCAGGCCTGCTGGAGGCTTCTCTGCCAAGCTGCAAGGGGCAAGTGGGTGGGACACAAAGATGCCGATGTGATTTCAGTTGTGAGAGCAAACCTGGAACACTCTTAGTGCTGGGATTGTCTGGTCTACGGGCGTGAGCATAGTCCGGATGTGACTCAGGGCTATCGGGGCTGTCTGGGAGACCCTACAGAGTGCATAGGTCTAGCCTAGGACCTGAAACTTTTCTGACCTAGTACTTGGGAGGAGAGAGACTGAGCTGTGTGCCACTGCTCAGTCAATGGCCTGTCATTGAATTATTCCATCCATTCATTTAAGAAACATGACTTCAAGCCCACTGTGTGTCTGCTGGTTTGCTGGACATTAAGGGGGGGGATGCTGTCCATGGCTACCATACTGTCTACCCTACATAGTGGACTTTAGGGGTGGAGGCAGGAACAAGGACAGGACCCTGGGACAAGCAGGCTAAAGGGTGGCACTCAGGGCCCATGCTCAGATACCAGCACTGATTATTGGTGATATACAGGGGCCCTATGGACCTATTCGAAGCAGGAGCATCCCGTTGGTGAGTAGAAAGAGGAGTTGCCCTCTGGTGGGTGGACCATTTCCAGAGGGCAGGACTCTATGAAGGTCAGTGGCACCTCAGATGTCCTGCCACAGTGAAGGGACAAGAGCTAGGGGAGAGGTGGGCAAAGGGAAGGTGACTGGAGGAGACACGAGCCAGTTACAGGCCAGAGTCCTGAGAAACCACTAATGAGATTGTAGCAGAAGTCTGGGAGGCAGCTTTGAAAATTCTAGATGGGCAACCCTCCCCTGAGCTATGCTCCTTAAGCACTCTGGGTGTCAGTCTCCCTCCTGTGGAGTGGAGGAGTTGAGGAAAGGGAAGGAAGGCTGCTCCTGCGTTCTCTAAGGGTACTTTAAACACATCACAATTCAGGGAGAGCTCAGTCCATGTCCTGTCTTGTGTCTTCTGGGACAGATGTGGGAGAGCGTTGCTGTGGTATCAGTGGCTTTGACATCGTGCATTCTCTGTCTTCAGAAGATAGGAGCTGGGCCAAAGAGATGGTTCAGAGGTTAAGAGCACTGACCACTCTTCCAGAGGTCCTGAGTTCAATACCCAGCAACCACATGGTGGCTCACAACCATCTGTAACGAGATCTGGTGCCCTCTTCTGGTATGCAGGCAGAAGATAGGAGCTGGAACAGTCTCTGGCCAGGGATGGGAACTATGGAGCAGAGGTTTGCCTTCCACTGCTCAGGGTGAGCTTCAGGCGCAGGTGAGATTTCAAAAGGTTCTGTATGAGGGATTCTGCATAGCAACCTGGAGGAATCCCCTGGAAGCTTGTGCATCCCTTGGGGCACAAAGTGGGCCCTCAGCCAGTGATTGGCTGTGTGGAGGTGAGATGGATGCTCGTGATCCATGGGGTCTGCTGGGACCCCACCAAGAGGAAAATATCCAGAGCCACCCTCAGAGCAATGTCTCAACTGAAAACAGGGGGCATATGGCTGTGCGTGGGGGCATATCTGCCATCACCTATGGGATAACCAGTCCGTTGTAGATGCAGGAACTCTCTGGCAGATGCTTGCCATATGCTGACAACTCCTCATGCAGAAGGCAGAGTCCAGTTGCTTGAGTGCCACTGGTGAAGCATTAGGACCCTGTGGCTGGGCCACTGTCCTGGTTAACTTTCCGTGGCTGTGAGAAAACACTGTACAAAAGCAACTGTGGGGATAAAGGGAGTTGATTGACTTGCCCTTCCATGTCATGGTCCATCATCGAGGGATGTCAGGACAGGAACTCAAACACAAGTTGAAGCTGACACCATGGAAGATGCTACTTGCATGCTGGCTGTCTCTCAGGCCCCTGCTTTGCTAGCCTTCTTATATAGCCCAAGGCCATCTGCCTGGTGACATTGCCGCCCACAGTGGACAGGGCCCTGCTACAATAATTAACAGTCAAAACAATGCCCACAGGCCAATCCGATCTGAGAAACCCCCAAACTGAGACTCCCTTCTTGGGTGGCCGTGGGTTGTGTCAGATTGACAGTTAAAACTGACTATGACAAATGCCATTGATGAGAGAGAGAGAGAAAGAGAGAGAGAGAAAGTATTTCTGATACATGTTTCCAAGGTCTCCCCCACTCAGCCTTAAAATGGAGCTGAGAATCAGCACAGAGCTAGGAGACCCAAGCGCTGGAGTCAAATGCCTAGCCTTTTCTTCTTGCACATCTCCCCAAATGCTCAAAGACCTTTAATAGAACCAACAGTGAACTCACTACTTCGCCCAAACCAGCTGGGATGTATGAGTAGCTGGGTTGGGCATTAGGGCTCAGGGCTGTGTGATCTGAAGAGAGGAAGGGTCTTCAGTGATCTAGACGGAAGGGTTTCCAGGCAGCAGCATGGGTGTGTGGGGCAAGCAGAGCATGGTGGTCTAGTTGGGTAGAGGAGAAGGAGAGTGGGGTGGGGAGACAGAGACTCCTCCAGTGTTTAGGGAAGAGTCCTGGGGGGTGCTAGAAAGGAAACAGATAGGAGAACATGTCTAAGAAGCTGAATAGTGGTTCCTTGTGTGGCTGCTCCCCAAGAGCCTGAGGCTGACCCCTAAACTGCACAAGCATGAAGTGGGCCATCACCAGGTTGCCCAAAAGCAAGCCTGGGACAGTTTGAGTTGAAAAGTCTCCTCCACAGGCTCATGTGTTTGAGCATCCTGGTCCCCAGCTGATGGCACTGTTTTGGCAGACTGTAGAACCCTTAGGAGATTGGGCATAGTTAAAGGAAGAGGCTCACTACAGGGTGGGCCTTGAGGTTTGTAACCTGGTCCTCAGTCTTGTTCCTTTTCTGTTTCCTGCTCATGAGCAAGCGACCTCATGAACCTCCGGCCTCCCATGCTATGATGTCCTACGCGCTCCAACTGTGAACCTATAAACCCTTCCTTCCTTAAGTTGCCTCTTGCAGGTATTTGACACAGGAACAAGAAAAGACATTAATATAGAGCTCTAAGCCAAATATTCTCAGGACCCTGAGAAACGGTCAAGCTCAGACTAACTTGTATTAGTACCCAGGTATCTGATAGAGACCCCAGAATGATCACATGTCATTAACAGGGCTAGCCTCTTCCTGAAGTCAATTCCCCCTCAAAAAGCAGAGCAGCCGACTTTCAATGAGTGTACATCATGCAAGACCTGACACAGCAAAATCCAGCACGTTTTAAAATCACATCGCGACATCCACCATCAACGATGCATTATTCACCATGCCCTGAGCTCAATAAAAGTTATTAGACATGAAAGAATCATCAGAATGTGAGTTACATCTGGGAGAAAGAAATCAGTCCACAGAAAACAAATAACACAGGAATGGAGCCCACAGCAAGGGCTTTGCGACAGCCAGTGTAAATGTCCTGCGTGTGCTACTCACGGATCTTTGACTATTCACAGGGGAAGATGAACATAGGGAAGCAAGGTTGGTTAGAAGGCGTAATATTCAAAGCAAAACCTCGCCAGATGCATGATCTGTTGATCCATCATGGGTTATAGCAAAATCAGCAGCCCTAAGCATGCATACCCACCATGGCATAGGTTTTGAGGGTCAGCGACCCACAAGAACTTTGTGGAGCCCTCTGACAGGACGTTCATGGGGCTGAAATCAAGGTAACAGCCAGGGGCTGAGGGCTCACTGGAGGCTCAAGTGAGGAGGGTGTGCTTATGTGAATATTCGGGTTTTTACCAGATGTTAGACCAACAACTTCAGGCCTTAGCTGGCTGCGAGTCACAGGCCACCTTCACTATCTCACCATATGGACTTCTTGCAGATGGCAAATGGTGTTTTCTAGTAAAGATAGAAGTCATAGTTTCTATATTTAATCATAGATGGCACTGCTGTTATAATACATTGGATGTCCCTGATTGGTTAGAAGCAAGTCACCAATATGTCCACCATTAACAGGCTAGGATGACATAGAGAAATGGGTACCAGGCGTTAGGTTTTATGGGGTTCACCCTAGGGTCTGGCTATCACCCTAGGGTCTGGTCTAGTTGCAGATTAGACATAAAATAAAATGAATCAGAAAACATAGACATCAAGCAATAAGAGTCACTGTACCCGAACCACCCAGAGAAGAGAGGATGGGAGGAAGTAGAAGAATAGTAATCAACTATGGAGCAATAGCACATGACCTGCTTTCTATCGCTGGGGTTGCAGGTCACAGGAGAAGGGCATATTGAAGAAGAAGGGGTGTGGAGGTGCACTCCAGCATCCCAGCACTCGGGAGGCTGAGGCAGGAGCATAGATTCCAGTCCCACCTGGGCTACATAGTGAGATCCTTTCTCAGAAGCAAACCAACATCAACAACAGAAACAGGACAAAAACGTTTCGAAGAAATACTGGTCAAGATTTCTCCAAATTTGATGGAATTATAAAATTAAACAGAGCCTAGATGCTCAATGGACCAGATCATAGAATAAATGTGGAGAAGTTAACCCAAGCAATAAAATCAATTCCTGAACACATCAGCAACGAAGAGGGAAGTGTTTAACTAGGGGGAGGGAAGGCGCGTTATAAAAATAAGAATTAGTGCTGTCTTTTCATCCTAAACATCACAAAAGAGAAAACTGCTCAGCAAAGAGGGCATCCCTCCCCCCAGCCTGCAGCAGACACCCCTCCCCCCAGCCTGCAGTGGACACCCCCCAGCCTGCAGCGGACACCCCTCCCCCGCAGCCTGCAGCTCTGTACTCAGTGGGCAAATTTTTCAAGAGTGAAAATAAGAGACATTTCTAAAAAAACACACACACAAAAGCAAACAACATTCACAAAAACCCAAAACGAACAAATTAACAAAACCTCTAAGATGAAGGGAGAGAACTTGCTGCTATCAGGCTGAGGTCTTAAAACAGGGGTTCTCAACCTTCCTACTGCTGTGACCGTTTATTTAATACAATTCCTCATGTTGTGGTGATCCCCGATCATAAAATTATTTTTGTTGCTACTATTTCATAGCTGTGATTTTGCTACGGTTATGAATCGTCATGCAAATATCTGATATGCAGGATATCTGATATGCGTCTTGCAAAGGTGTTGCGACCCATAGGTTGAGAAACATCAAAAGAAACTTCTCAAGTTGAAAGACATTGTCATGACATGAAAGTCTCTGTTCACACAAAAGGACGCCTCACATCTGAAATGGTAAATGTGCGGGGAGATGGAAGATCTCCTCCTCTTCTTCAGTTTTTAATGCTTTCCTTAAGAATATAATTAAACCAAAACCATGAGAAAGTTAGCACTTCTCATGCCTACATCAAAAGAGAAAAGCAGAAATTGATCTCACAGAATTACCCAAACCTCCTCCAAGGAAATTAGAAAACTAAATAAAGACAAATAAGATTAAAGAAGAACCAAAATAGGGTACGCTGGATCCAGGTTCCTCTTCTTCCACCTCCTTGCAGAACTCTGTCTAGCCCCAGTGTGCCTGTCGGCCCAGAGGAGTCTCTCAGGATATCATCCAGCGTGGGTGGGTGGGGCTTTTCAATAAACCACACCCCAGGAGGCTCAGGAGTTAAAAAATGGTGTATTGTTTTCCAGAGGACCCAAGTTTGCTTCTCAGTACCCACATCAGGAGGCTCACTGCCACCTGTTGTACCTCCTGCCCCAGGGGACCTGATTTTTATGAATTTTTTAAAAAGGTTGGCGGGTCCCCGGCGGCAGTAGGCAGGCAGCGGGCTCTGGGAGCAGCCAGTCCCAGACAGAGATGGCTGCGGGACCCCGGAGCGGTTGCAAGATCCCGGGCGGGCTGGTGCGTGTCGGGCGGGCTGATCCCGCTATGCGGCGAGGGGCTGGGCAGGCGACAGTAAGAAGGGCAGACACATCGTACAGAATAGAATTGGATAT
>LOJH01000685.1:14923-29900 GCA_001685095.1 Ellobius talpinus
CATCCTGCAGTGCTCCGCCTCCCTGTGCGTCCTGCAGTGCTCCGCCTCTCTGTGCATCCTGCAGTGCTCCGCCTCCCTGTGTGTCCTGCAGTGCTCCGCCTCTCTGTGTATCCTGCAGTGCTCCGCCTCCCTGTGTGTCCTGCAGTGCTCCATCTCCCTGTGTGTCCTGAAGTGCTCCATCTCCCTGTGTGTTCTACAGTGCTCCGCCTCCCTGTGTATCCTGCAGTGTTCTGTCTCCCTATGTGTCCTGTAGTGTTCTAGCCAAGTATTCAAGGCCTGAAATATTATTCTCTTTGTTCACTTTGATATCTTTTATGATTTGTAAAACTTGTCTTCTAGGGTTTCACATAATTTCATTTTACTTCATAATCTCATTCAAATCTAGAGTCCAGTAAAATGTCCCAAACATGACAAAAATCTTGATATAATAAAACCAGTACCTTTCCTTCCCCATACAAGAAGAGAATAAGCATGTGTCTCCCATGCTAAGCAGTTGTGTGGGGCCCTGTAGCTCAGCACACACACATAGCCTTTAGAGTATGTCTTGCACCATGTGGCTGTGTTTGCTGATGGCTGCTCCCTGGTCCCCTGCTGGAGCATGCTGTGTCACAGTGGCCCCAGCAGCTGTGGCTGAGCCTGGCTCCTCTGAGATGTGCTGGCTCTGTCCTGTCCTTGGGAAGTTTGGATTATGTAGTTAGAGAAGGGAACCTAGGGACTGACAGTGAAATCCTGATCAGTAAAACCCTCGGATTTGTGAGAGGATGACGCACACAGACAGCTCTCCCTTTGCCATGGGCTTAGAAGGCTTAATGTTATAGAGAACTTATCAACACACGCACAAAGTACTGCGTGATACAGCCATACCAGTCTGCCTGTCTTCTGCCCTTTCCTCCCCATGCTGGCCTCCTCATGCGTGAACACATACCCCAAATTCACCCATGCCCGTAGCCTTTGTATGTACAGCCCAGGCTTTCACACAGTCCCTTTGGCAGACATCACCTGGAAGACACAGATCCTGGAGAACAACATCCAGTCTGCACCTGGTCTCCCTTACCTGCAGTTTTTCATTATGGCCTCCTGCTTATGTGTGCTGTCATCCATCCCCAGTCCGGGGTCCCGGTACAGTGTGACTCCCATGGGAACTACCAAAACACAAGTTCTGTCTGCTCCACTCACAGTTCGGGGCCCTCAAAACATCATGTTATGTGATGCGCTCTCAGCTTGTTAATGAATTCCTTTCTAAGCTACCTGTGTGCCGTTTGGGCTTTGTGCACCAGAGCTGGCCACATCAGCCGCATTGGCAGCTTCCACCGAAAACACAATCCAGAGGTGTTGCCCTCCCTACCTTTCCGGTGTTTATCTCAACCATTTCTTGAATGAGCATGGCTGCATTCAGAAGTAAACAGGTGCTGTGCTTAGGCATGAAATGTAGGCGCTGGGAGTAGCATTTACAGCTCTGTGATTGAGACAGTTCTCGTAGGTGGCACACTACATAGCAACTGAAAACCCAGAACAAAGCAAATCTGTTGTAAATATTTGTAAAGTTCCCTCAGGCCTGAGCTACAGGGCCTGGGGCCTGGGAGCTGGGAGCAGAGCCCTGGGTGCTGGGACAGAGCACGGGAGCCTATCCCCAAGGGAGCCCCACTCAGCTTACATGGCTCGCATGTTATTTTCTGGAAGTAGAGGGATCTCCAGGACTTTGGTGTTGGACAGGATGGCTTCATGGCTGGTGGTAGAGACAGTCTTCCCTGTGATCCGGTGGACCTGGTAGAAGGCGTGGGGCCGCAGCAGGCGGTCGTCGGCTGTCCCAATGAACAGCTGTAGCGTGAGCGGCTCATTTTCCAAGTAACCATGTAGCTGGCAGGAAAACAAAGAACTCCCAGTAAGCTCTATGCACAGAAACAGTGGGGTCCATTTGTCAGTAGAGGAAAGCTCAAAAGGAAAGCTGTGCCTGGTGCCCAGTGCCCAGTCCCTCAGCTACGTGGGGTGTAATTTCAGTACTTCTTAAAATTATAATACAAAATGCAGCCAGGCACAGTGGCACACACCTTTAATCCCAGCACTTGCGAGTCAAAGGCAGGCAGATCTCTTAGTTTACAGCTAGCCAGAGTCTATATAGAGTGTGTCTGGACAGCCAGAGCCACATAGTGAGATCCTATCTCAAAGCATAAAAATAAGATAAAACCTCACTATCCTAAAGGCCCTGGGAATCTAGACTAGAATTTGAACATTCCTGGTCCTATCTTCAAACAATCGCAGCTCATGTTCATATACATGCATCAGTGTACACATGCACTCCTCACACATGCCTTTGAACAGGTATAACCAGACAGGCAGTGTGCACATGAGCTCACATGCACGCCTAGAGGCAGTGTGCAAATGTGCACACATGCACACCATCACACACACTCCCACAGAACATTGTGCGTACGTCATATGCAAAAGTTATACACAGTTGAAACATGTGCAATGTTTTACACACACACACACACAAACTGTGTCTAGGCCATCCTTTTATGGCTATTCTGAGTACCCCTCCTTCAGAAAGAGGTGACAACAAACGTCCTATCAATGCCAGTTGCTCTGCTGCCCCACAGCTGGCTCCTCAGGAGGACAGAATATCTTGCTGTCACTGATAAGACACAGTGAAACTGCCCATGCTCATAGTCACTATCCTTCCTACCATATCTGCAGAAATCGAACCAGGACAAGAAAACTAGATGCTTCTTGCAGGCCACGGGTGGGTGGCCTACATTTTAAGGGACAACCATAATGTGGCCTTGTACTAGAAAAAAGCCATCCTTCAAGATAAACAACCAGAGTTTAGAAGTGGGGTCACCACAGGTATCAGCTTTACTTTCCTTTGTCCTCAATGCACCTTCCCTCTTTCAATAGCTCTTCATTAGCCCTGCGTGTCCCATCTCCAGCACTGCCTTTGGTCATCAGCTAATGAATGTCATCCTCGTGGAGACTGTGGCCAAATTGGGGACCTTTGCGCTATATCACAGGGTGGGAAGATGCCTCCAAGGCTCTGCGAGGACAGGGGAGGACTGGAGGACTCCAATGCCATCAGGCCTGGAACTGCTTGGACCTGTAGGGCATGCTCACTCCTCTACTGTTCTTCTGCTCTCTCTCTTCTCTGGACTAATTCCCAAGTCTTTGAAAATAGCAACCGTGATACAATGACAAGTCATTCTCTTTTCAGACGAACCACAGCCATAGAATGAACAAAAACAACCAGTGTCACCACTCAAACTCCATCGGCCAAGAGCCTAGGACCTACAGCCTCCACTCAAACACATGATGAACATTTAGGCATGACGCAAGAGCCCCTAACAGGTGCAGGTGATATGCCAGCACAGGGTGATGCTGGTCCCAACCACAGAGGATCCTAGGATAATGTGTTAGACAGGGAGACTCATACAAGCTGAGGGAAGTCGATCTGCAGGCAAGGCTTTGGCTCCTCTACCTCACCCCTAGCAGCTCTGTGCCCCCTCCAGTTATTCTATTCAGAGTCTTGAGATCTGCCCACCTCATGGGCCATGCTTACAATGTCCCATAGTACCCAGCTACCCTGAAAGAAGCCAGGGTTGGATGACATACACTGTGGGATGCAGGAGCCACCTGTACTTGCAATGAGCATCAAGGTCCTAGTCTATGATGAAGTACAGCCTCCCCTAGTCATTGTCACCCACTTTACCAAGGGCTAAGGCCACAGTCCCTCATGGAGGTCACAAAGGAATAGCCTGGCCACAGTGGGGTAGAGAGGCTGAGGGCTGGAACACAGAACTCAGAGTCAAGAAGGATATGTAGGTGGGAGCCTAAAATGAGTTGCTGGAGTGTAGGGGTTTGGTTTCAGCACCCTCAAACAGGAGGACTATGGACACCCCTCAAGAAAGCAGCCAGCAGTCTCTGAGGATCCTGAAACATTGAGGATGAAGCTCTGTGATGGAACAGACCTAATGGGAAAAAACTCAGCCATAAGAAATGGATCTGCAGATTCTTGCCAAAGGAAAGAGAGGCAACAGGGAAGAGAGGGGGTACACGGGACCCCAGGCTCTACCCACCTACTTCTTGCCTTTCTAGTGTAAGCCTTATGGGCTCTTAGAGGGTTGTGCCTTTCATTTTAAAACTTTGGGAAGGAAACAAAGAAACCAAGGAACGGGAACAAGAAAATCAGACAGTGTAATTAGCTGCTGCTGGATTTTGATGTGGGCCTTGGGTATTGGATTTTTACAAGGCAGCGGGCCTCTCGCATGTCCCTCACGCAAAGGCCTCAGCCACTGCCTCTGGCCTGATGCATGCCAGGGGCTCATTAGGAGAGGCACAGTCGTCCTGTGATCCACCAGCATGTGGCATGCGGCCAGTGCCAGCTCTACCTCAAGATGAAAGGACTGGGGACTAAGGCTGTACTTCAAACAGGTACTACCAAGATCCTCAAGGTCAATTATCAGCCCACAGCCACCAGCCGCAGCAAGAAAAAATGTGTTCCCCGCTCCTCAGAGGCTAATGGGCAGAGGCCCAGGGCTTTGTTGCCTCAAGAGCAAAGGAGACCAGGTGGACTAGGAACCCCACAAAGGGCTCACCACTGAAGACTGGAATGAAAGCTTCCACATGGAGGCTGGCTGACCTACATATGGGTTTGGGGGAGACTTCTATCCTTTTCCTGCTGAGCTGATACAAAGTGATAGCCACTGGCAACTTTGAGAAGGCAAATGTGAGAACTCTTCTGAGGGATCACCCTGTACCCCAACATTTTCTTCAGCAAAACCTTCTGTTTTCCCAACGCAAAGGCCTGCGAGGCAAGTGGGGACAACTTTCTGTGAGCCTACGAACTCCCCCCAACCCAAGAGACTCCTCAGTACAGACATGCAAGGTTTAGGCTTGAGAGTAAGAAATGGCCCAGAGACCTCTGTGCCCATCCAACATCTCTGTCCACAGCCCAGCTCAGTCTGTAGGAACCATCTCTCCACATTATATTAGCAAAAGATGCAGACCCTCCTCTGATTCCTGTAAAGGGAAAGAAACTATTTCTTAGTTTGAGTTCCCAGAAAAGAATCCTGTCAAATGGTCCATTACTGACAGCTTTCAGGAGAGAAGTCTACACAAGCAAGCTGAGGGCTAGGGATGGGGCTTCTGGAGATGTAAGGGAATCTGGGGGCTGAGAACAGCAGTCCTCTACGGTGAATCACCACACAGGACAGGGGATCAAGAGCTCACAGCAGACTGCATGGTGGAGGGGCTGAGTGAAACAGCCACCCATCCCTGTGGTGGACACCATGCAGATGTCACAACTGTGGACACGAGAATCTGTGCTGCAGAGGCGGGTAATGCTGCTGTGGTACACCTGAATCTGCAGCCCAGCCACTCCCTGACACCAGTTGGCGGCTCCAAGAGAATCTTTGTCTCCCGGGCCTCTGGACTGCATGACAAGCACCTCTGATTCATGTCTAAAATTAATGCTCGTCCTGCGACGAGCCCTGGATGCATGCAGCACAGCCGACAGACTCCGACCATCATCTGGGTGGTTTTATAAGTGTCAACCCCTGCATGAGACAGTCTTGTGTGGCAGTGTAATTGTATCTGTCTATACATGCGTACTCATAGACACTAGGTCAGATTGGAAAGATTTCTTTCTGGGCTTGGGTCAGGAGTTACGGGCCAGGCATCTGTTTCTATTTTGTTATGTAGTCACAGCACCCATGAACTTGATCACTTCAGACAGATTCACTCAACACCTGTGTGGATATTTTCAGGTGGGCTAAATACCGAGGGCACATATATGTGAGTGTGGAGGGCACCTGCAGACCACAGGTACCCAGCCATTCTGAGATAACAGCAGTGAAAACCCTTGACTAAGTCTGGTGAGTCAAAATGTACTAGGAAACTCTCCCCAATTTGCTGTGGGGCTACCTAGCTAAATGGATGGATACTACATAGAATCTCCCACCCAAGGCCATCAGCACAGAAAGCTACCTCTGCCACCTTAGGCTAGCAACTGTCTAAATCTTCAGGAACAGAGTGTGGAGCACAGAAGTCTCTGCAAACAGTGCCCAGAATGGTCAGCAACCAAGGTTGGTTGGTCCACGCCCCTCAACACCTGGGAGCCAAGCACTTGCCTCTTGCAATGGGATAAATCCACTAAGAAACCACTACTCTGTATTGGGCTAGAATAGTTTTACAATGTGATGTGCTGAAATAAATAAATAAATAAATAAATATCAGAAATTCAGAGGCAAATTGTGCCAGTTAGTATTCTATCTTGTGAAATTTAACAAAAGAATATATAAATGAATCTATGACTAAAAATTTTCTCAGTGGGCAATCCTCAGAGAGGTCCAAGGCCAAGCCTGGCTTGGGTCAGATGACTTTAAGATGACAACTGAAAATTCCCCGAGGATCCCTGCTACTCCAGGCTTCCTAAGGGATGGAAGGCAGTGAACACGGTATAATTTTATCCTTTAGAAACATGCCATTTCAGTGAAAATAGGAATATTTAAGGCTTAACCTGGGAGGTAAATATCTATTATTTAAAGGACGAAGTTCACTTTAAGAGAAGAAATCTAAGCTGCCTCACACATCCCACTGCAGGGACCATCTCCCTCCGGCTTCTCACAATGTCTGTCAGAACTACATCTCTAAAGTTACCTGTCAAACCCAAGTCTCCTTGGCTTCCCTCTAAACGAAGCAAAATGCATCACTTCGTTTGCAAGGTGTAAGCACTCCTCAGTTTCCTGCACATTAAAATGTTTGTTTTTAGCTTCTGTGCCACCTCAGCACTTACACAGGGAAATGACAGGCCAACGGACTGATGGAGGACAAATTTATTCAGTGCTGGAGTCGGGCCAGCGTGCACACCTTCGTACACGGCAGAAGGAAGATCTGAATTAGCAGTGCCAATTAGCTGGGGCAAACAGTTTGCCTTTCAGTCAGCCATTCTGACTTGGTTACTAAGCAAAGGACAGCGTCATGTGACAGTCTTCCACATGGACATAATGTGCACTTGAAATAATCAACTTAAAGGGAAATTTGCATTTAAGACCCCGAGTAACATGAGCATGCCACCACGAGAAGATGAGAGAAATCGGCTCACACACTGGTCTCGCTTTCCCTCCTGCTGGAGATCACACCAGGGTGGGTTTCACTACTTTTTTAAACCCAGTTCCCTCCACTTGGTTAACCAAGAGTTCATGTGTTGTACTAACTCACATTATCTCGGATTGTTTTCAGCCCCAATTCCTCATTACAAACACCACTGCCAGGAGACGGGAAGTTTTCTGTTATTGGAAGTTCTATTTCCCTCTCCTGGAGACTGCAGAACATTGGTCTCCAGGCAGGGCACAGAGGCACCCTGGGAATTCACCACTCTGCCCCGGAGACCTCGATGCACCCACAGGAGCCAGGTCTGATACAGCTTCCTGCCTCACAACTTGAGAGGGTGGGAGCCAAATGCCACTCTAGTGAGGTCGGGGCTACCACACCAGCTTCAGCTAGGGGCACAGCCCCTGGGGAGCTGCTATTCTTGAGCATGGGTGACCCCCTTCAGAACAACCATCACGGGGACATCACCAGCTGTGGAACTGTTTGTCACTCCAGATGCCACCATGTGCCTGTCTGGGAGGAAAGAAGTGACCAGCAGGGTCAGGACCCCTCGCAGACCCTCAGTAGAACAATTAAGGCACACCTTCAGAACCAGGCTGTGTGGTGCAGGACCATAATCTCAGCACTCAGGAAGCTGAGGCAGAAGGATCACACGTTCAGAGTCAGCTTGGGCTATAGAGTGCGTTCAAGGCCAGCTTGGGCAACTCAAGGAGACTGCTATTTCAAGATTAGAAGCTAAAAGGGAGATTAGGAATGTAGGTCAGTGGTAAATGATTTGCCCACCATATATTGCAAAAACAAAACAAAAACAAAAACAGCTTCACGTACTCAGCAGCACCTGGAAGGATGCCAGACAGACACTGCTTGTTCTGTTCTGCATAACTAGGTGGGAACACTCACTGCCTGAGCTCCTGTATCCCAGCAAATGGGCTCAGGACATAAGGTCCCAGGGCTTCCCCATGAGGCAGGCAGGCACAGGGCAGAGCTTCCAGGCACAGCGCCCTAGCACAGAAGGCAAGTTACCGTCACTGATGCTCAGTGGGCTACCCACAGAATTTGTGTCAGTGACTAAGTGTCTGCACAGAAACTATTCCCTGGCTTTCAGGTGGTACAAGTATGTGTATGTGTGTGCGTGCATGTGTGTGTGTGTGCGTGTGTGAATATACTGATATATGTGACATGTGTATACCTGTTTGTGTATGTCTATGCATGTGTTTATACATGTATGAGCATATAAGTGTCTGTAAATATGACCTATTGGGATTCGTGTACATGTGTATGTTATGAATACGTAGGTATGTATGCGTGTATGTGGTGTGCATTTGACCCTGAATTGTATGAGCAGACATGTGTTTTGGAGCCTGTGCAATTTGTTTCATGAATGTGTGCCTGGGTGAGCAAGCACACGGTTATAGTAATGTGTGCACTTGGTTTTGTGTGTGCACATATGTGTCATGAGCCCACAGAAGTTCTTAATTTATACAACATAATTCTGAGGACTCTTCCCATGAAGACAATCATCATACTAAAGATCAAAACCATCTTTATAAACACAGACAAAATGAGGCCTACAGTTGTTCCTCAGATCCCGAGGAACGGTGGCCAGTATACACACGGCCCCTTCCGGTAAAGCCTGAAGCTGAGGGTCGCACAGGGACACCGTGAGAGGCTGCACGTAGCTCCTTCAGGTCTTTTCATGTACACACTTTATCTACCTTTCTGAGAAGTCAAATTAATAAAAAAAATGAACTGAAATGGGCATATCTGTGTAAATACTTCAAGGGTATGCAAGCTAGACACCACACACACTGATAATGCCTGCTAGACCCTCCCTGAAAACCTTGCATGTGACACCTTCATGAGGACTTGATTCCCACTGGCAAAGTCATCCCACCTTGCTGAGGGCCTGAAGCTGATCCAGGCCTCTAATAATCAGTTGTTTAATTTACTCAATGATGTCTCAGAGCTGTGGGTGTAACTCAAGGACCCAAGCTTCATCCCCAGATCCCCAGTGCCACGAAGAGTCTCCCTGAGGAGAAAGTCTGCCGTCCTGAAGCCCCAATGAGAAAGTATGTGCTGTCTATGGAAGCACTGGACTCAAACATGCCTTTCCTTCCTTACAGGGCCTGTGAATCCAACCTCTTACCTCCCAGGACTAGCCCCTCCCCTGCATCTGGTACAGTTTCTCAGATAAAAGGCTCTAGTGCAGGTACTCAGGGAGGAAGCCACACTCCACGGCTTTCAGAGATAGACCGTGAGCTTCATGGCTCTCCTGCAGCTGGAACTGGTGAGGTGTTTGGCTGGTCAGATTTTAGAACCCTGGCTCCCTGTCTGTGTTCATCCGCGTACCCCTGAAACACTGTGCACGTGCAGAGCGCGCTTGCAGCTGCTTCAAGCGCCACCTGTTCTGGGGTCAAAGGGTCCAAATCCACTTTCTTATAGGGTCCTGGAAAGTGAGCTTTGGCCCCATCCTAGGAAATAATTCACTCACAAATTTCATGTTTCCTCTCCTGGCCTGAAGAAGGCTAGGGTAGACAGGAGGTGGGGTAGGGGGACGCGGCCTGAGCCTCAGACCACCATTGGATGTGAATTCTATGACCTGTGAGGTAGGAGCCACAGAACAGCTCAGAGTGGACAGGAGGAACGCTATTCACATCCACAGCTAGATGTACCCGGATGTGGATCTTAGGCCAGCACCTCTGCTCTTCTCCCAATGGCCACCTTCCTGCCTTGCATGCTGGTTTGGGAGAGTGGTAGCCCCACTCCAACCTCCATTGGAAACCCCACCCCCCCTTACTTGAAGGCTTCTTGGATGGAAGTGGATGGGATCACCCTTCAAGATCTGGGCGTCAGCCAGATAGTGTGGGGATATTAAATCAAGGGCATGTGACCGAATCAGGACCCATCTGTTCTGCACAGGCTCGATGGGACTGTTGTGCAGGGCTGATTCCCGCCAGGCCTGAGGGGTTGAAAGGGGCCAGGGGACAAAGAGGGGCACAAACTCAGGCAACATACAGGTGGAGTGGACCTCACTGCTCACCTCTCTGCGACCTAAAGCAGGCTTTTAAGAGTCCCCAGGGTCTTGGTGTCCTTAGGAACTGTCAGCATGGCCAGGAATCACAGCCCAATCAGCCCCATGCATACCAACCTGGATCATCTCTGTGTTAAGCATGGCATTTAGCATCCCTGAGGCTGGCCCTGCAGATGGCAGCCTTTACCAACTCTCTGTCCACCCAAATCCAAGGAAAGAGACACCAAAAGCTAGCAGATTCCGTTTGCAAAGCTGGTAAGCAGGTACAGAAACTCCCAACATTGGCTCCTCCCTCCCTACTTCATAGACTAGGCCCAATGGACTCGGAAGCAGCCGCCTGTCCACTACCTGGGAATCATCCAGGCTCCACACTGACACTCTAGGCTAGTGCTTACCTTGTACACAGGGCAGAGGCCCCTCAGGAGCGGCCTTCTATACCATGCCAGGTAGTGTGTCGCAACATGCTACCATGGGGATTTCAGACCCAGACAGGCAAGGAAACCCCAGAGAATATGGCTGCTGTCCTGAACCTCTACTCTTCCACCTTGTAGAGTCCAGCCTGTGGCTGCCAGCACTCCGGTGAATTTTGCTGTTTACAGTGTGGCTACCAGGGCTCAGGGCATGCATTAAGCATGCACAGAGTAAATGTAAGAGAATTTGAGCCTTGCCATTAGACTATTAGAGCCCCAGGAATGCCGAGGGAGGATGGAGGGCTGGAATGTGATAGGAAGGATTGAAGATAATTAAAGCTCACCAAGGCTTCTTGTTGCCCTGGTCCCATGATGCTACCCCAGATCCTGTGTGTCACACCAGAGGTGTACCGGCTCTCCTTTTGCTCCGTCTCTCGGTCCTGATTTCCATGCTGAGGGCATCTACCCACATGACCAGTGAGGTGGTGACTGTGTATGTGACTACCTAGGCCAGGCCTGTGGCCCTCTGTGCTGATATAGAGCAAACTGCCTCCATCCACACAGGAAGGAGCCCAGTGTTCTCCCCTCCCAGGTGGCAGAAAAAAAAGGTCACTGGGCCAGGACAGGCATACAAAAATAGTCTCTCTCTCTGTACCCCTACCTCCCATGGTGGGCCCACGTTGGGGACAGTCACACAACAGACTCCGAGAGAAAGCACCAGTCCTTCCCAGCTCCTGAGAGAACACTGTCTACAGTCTAGCTCTGCACCTGATATTTGTATGTTCTTCACATCTGAAGAGCTGCTCATGGGTAGACTGTGACACTCGGGGTGCCTATAGGTCCTCCGGGCCAGTGAAAGCCACGGAGTAACCAGGAAGGGGGTCCATGCACGGCCAGGAGCCAGCTGGAGACATGCCTCTTCCTGGTCACTGCTGCTAGAGATGCTGGTTCTTGTTTCCTCTGCAGTCACAGCCTTCATCTCACTGCACCCCAGGACGGCAGCTGAGATCCCAGAGTAGGAGAGGGGTTCGACTGGGCCTGTCTCGTCTGGACCCTAAGAACAAGCTTGGCTGGCAAGCGACTAGAGAGCCATCTGCAGTTTCCATGCCCAAGATGTCATCATTTGAACTTTCTCTATCCTGGAACAAAGAAGCCACAGCTTCCAAGTCAGCTCTGGGGACTTGGTGACAGGCCTGGAGGCTCCTTGTTTGGGGGGAGGGGAGGGTTCTACCTGTAGCCCTGCCTTGCCTTCGCTCCCAGGCACACACAGTGGCCTCATTGCTTCCCATTCTTCTTGACAGCAGGGTTCTGAAATGAGCTCACATGCAGATCCTGAGAGCCACAGGAAGCCCCAGCCTTGAGTACATCCATGCAACTAAACAGAGGCCAGAGAAGTTTTTCAATCACAGTACTGTAGACACAGCAAGCCAACAGGGCCATCTCCACTCCACTGTCACACTGGGGTGGGAGTTGTCCCCAGAGGTCTTCCAGGTACAACAACTCGTCTCTCACCACCAATGTCTGTCGAACCTTAGCTGTGCCACTGGGAGCTTGTACGGTAAGCAAAGCTGCAGTGTGCTCAGGGGCATTCTCATGAAACCCTTGTGTTTTCTGAACAATGGGCATGGGGGACTGAGTGCTCGTGCAGAAGGGAGAAGCAACATCTAAGTGACCAACAAAGTCAGCCTGCGCGTGGTGGGCAGGTACGGGAAAATGTTAGCATTGAAATGTCCTGAAACAAGAGAGGACTCCGTGCACTGTCCAGTCAGATCCATAAAAAATTAATCCAGACCTCACGCAGTCGGCTGACTCTGGGCAGACCAGGGCCAGCAGTGTTTCTGCTTTGGGGTCAAGGCTGCAGTTTAACCTCTGCGATATGCATGTTTTAACAGCTTGCTGCCCCAGGCAGCATGAAATGCTGCATTTTATACCCCCACCCCCACCCACCACTCCCGCCCTGCTGCTCTGACCAGAACACCTAGCAAAACCCCTCACTGGCCCTTGAAGGACCCTGGCTCTGTCAGCCTCCAGGTGTGTACATTCCAGAGAAGAAGCCTGGGAGACAGGGAAAGCAGGTTTGCACGTGACAGAGCGTCCTGGGCCACTGAACCAAATGACCTTCTAACCACAGGTCAGACACCCTCACCAACCCCCTTCCACAGTATTTTCACCACTCTCAACCTCCCCTGGGACTTGAGGAAAGACACCACCAAGAAAGAAAAGTAATTATAACAACAGCCTGGCTCAAAGACAATTTTAACAACCTGAGAAATGCAAGTCATCTCCCATTGCATGTCCTCAGCTGCCAAATGTCATGTATTACAGAAAAATCATCTGCTATAAATCTATATGGGAGGGAGGGAGCAAGCTAAGTGACCTCTGAAAGGTCCCTAAGGCCATAAGACCCCACTGGCCTCTGCCTGGCCCTGGTGCGTAAACACAAGCCAAGGCTTATGATGGCTTCCTCTATGACACTGCCCTGGTTCCTTTAGAATCTCAAGTACCGATTTTCTGTGCCCTGACAGTATATTACTTCTATGCACGCTGAGTGCTGGGTCACCTGTCTGGGTCACTATCTGTGTTTCTTTGACTTGAATCCTTCATGGCCAGGCAGGGGCTCCTCTGATCACTGTTCTAAATGGCAAGCCCCATGCTGCAAACCTAAATGTTAGGAACTGACCAGCTTCTGAGCGTTCATATGTCAGTGGCATATCAATTATTCAAGCAGAGCGGGCCTGTGTGTGATGTGCAGATATTATCAAGCAAGTCATTTTGGTGATTGGTAAGCAGAGCTGGATGCTGTGACCCCCCAGGGTGGGAGGTGATCTTTGGACCCCACAATGCGCTGTAGTCAGGGCCCCTAAAAGCAGGAGCCCACAAGGCCACAGTTCACTTTAGGACAACCTAGATATTACCTGCCTCACTTCTGGAGAATTTGGATCCTCAGCCACTTCTGTCAGCAGTGGCCAAGACCCAACAGACACAGAGACCTGATAGCCAGGGACCAGATTAAGGTCAGGAGGCTCCTTGCTGGATAGGGGTGATGCTCAATACTGAAGTCTTACTGTGGGGAGCTGGAGAGGCAGGTGCCTCTACCTTAGACAGAGTATTTGAGACATCTGATCTACCAAAGCAAATTTCAGAGTTAGGCCTTTTCTCACTGGTTACAATGTAACATTGGAAGCAAGACCACAGAACACTGTAGACAGATGTGGGAGCCCCTGTCTTGGTAACTAATAAAAGACAGTGGCAACTGGAGGGAGATAAAGGGAGCTACCATGTCACCAAGGATATTCCCCACAGACTTTGCACAGACCATGTCCATGTAGACACTGCAAGGTGTGTCTCAAGCTGACCCTGGGACATGCCAAGACAGTCAATAGGTATGCCCCTCCTTGAGTCCAGAATAACTCGTGGCTGCTCATTCTGACTTGGCATGACGTTTGTTTTTTTTTGTCTTGTCTTGTTTTTTTTGTTTGTTTTGTTTTTTAGATAATATAAAGCCAGTGTTCTTGAAGACTGGGTAGCTTGTGGAAATGGAATGGCTAGTGGGAGCCTGTGGCCATTTTGTACACTTAGATCCTAGCACAACAGACACAAAAGTGACACCATCCTGGTGGGAAACAATGATCCCCAAGAAGAGAACACCGATCAAAATGAAAGTCTGTGTCAGAGGGAGAGTCCTCCCACCAGACAGCTGGTTGTTCAGGCAGGACCTTCACAGGTACTGACCTCACTGAAAGCACAGGTAGGCCAGATACAGCTGCCCCTTCCTATTCTGAAATGCATGCTCTTGACTCTCCCAATATGTCCAAGTCTGGTCCATATGGTCCCGGACAATACATACAAGGAAGAGGTCACTGGCCCAAAGCTCTTTCTGGATCCTGGCTCTGAGGGCACATCTTCCTCCCTTTCACCCTTTTCCTCTTGGGCACCACCAGGGTTTCCCATTCTGCACATTGCTGCTGTCTTTTTGGACAACTTCTTGAGACACAGAGGAAAACAGGACGCTGGATCCACTACAGAGACAAGGCTGGACCAAAGGGAGCTTCTAGGGGCTCATGTGTGAGATAGAGGAACAGTTAGGAGTGCAACAGATACAACTGGCCACACAGTGGCTCGTGCAGTGGCTGCATACCGGACATGTGGGCTGGCCCGTGCCCTCACCCAGACTACTGTGCAATGTAGTCTGAGAGCTAAAAGGTTAGGCACAGAGCTAATGGCACTAAAAGGTGTGTCAAAATAACCCAGAAGCTTGGGGTAGAACTTTGTGGTTACGGCGCTTTCATGGCAACCAAGAGAATTTTCTATTTTTGCGTGTTTCATAATTATGTGAAAATTCTATTTTTATCTAATTTGTGGTCCACCAACCAAAAAAAGAAAACAAACCCCCTAAAATGCCCTCTCTTTTTAGCTGTTTACCTCACACTGGCAT
>LOJH01000685.1:40847-57678 GCA_001685095.1 Ellobius talpinus
TCTCTCTCTCTCTCTCTCTCTCTCTCTCACACACACACACACACACCACACACATACACTCACATATACACACATACCAAAAACACACACTCACACACACACAACTGACATCACACACACACACACTCACAGCACACAACTCACTCATACCACACACACACACACACACACACACACAGCCCGATTGTCTTGCAGCTAACAGTTGTATATTAGAAGTGAGCAATTATTTCCCACCTGGGTTTCCTCCTGAGGCAGCCATTGCTCTACAGGCAGCCCCGACTCTAACTAGCAATGACTTCCCATAACTTTTCTCAGATGAAAGCCTGTAAGCAGAAATTTGACTGCTTCATCAGTGGTTGCTGATGGAGGCATGTGTCCTTGGACACTCCCTCCCAGTCAGGGTTTTAGCAGTTTGGCAGATTCTTAAAATTCGAGACTGGTGAAAGCTTCCAAGGCAAAACACTCCCAGACCTGACTGGGGACAACCAGGTAAGGCCTCTTTTCACTCCTGAGGACATGAAGCTGCAGTTTGATTATCTGAGACCGGTAACAACTAAGGTCTAGATGGTTTGCATTTAAAAAGCCTCAGCTCAGCTGGGTGGTGGTGGTGCATGCCTCTAATCCCAGCACTTGGGAGGCAGAAGCAAGTGGGTCTCCGTGAGTTTGAGCAGCTTGGCCTACAAAGCGAGTTCCAGGACAACCAGGGAAGCCTAAGCTCCAATCCTCAAAGATTGGTGTCATCTTATCTTATTTTCCCCTGGAACATGGAAGTGTGTGAGTTCCCCTTTCCCCACAGAACGCTCAGAGGAAACCAAAGGCCAACATCCCCTATACTGATGGAGCTTCGTGTTCACAGCCTCCTTGAACGTCCTAGCTGAAACAGCAGGCTAACTTTCCAGGCAGAAGTAAATGAGGCAAGGCCCGTTCTCCAAGTATCAAACTGTGAACTGACACCAGGAACAAGAACCCAACATCTCAGGCACCCAATAACACTGCAGAGGCACAGCAGGAGTGAACAGATAATTCCATACACAGCTCCCAGGTCTTAAGTGCTCTGCCCATAACCCCAAAGGCTCTAGAAGGCAGCCCAATTCTGGAGGACCAGTGAGTTCTTGGGCTCTGGCTCTCCCCAAGGAGGCCTGGGTTCAGCCCTGCTCTGGAACCCCTACACCCTCCCTGTATTACATAGGGCTCATGTGAGGGCAGACCCCATGGAAGAACTTAAGAGTTGGGGGGGACATCATAGAGGTAGCATTTGGGGTGCAGGCTTTGGGATCAGCTCATTTATCAGTTATCATCTGGACATATTAACATCGACCTCCTTGAGCTTTTGTGAGTGATGAGGTGGCTGTGTGGGGACCTGACATGGTCCAGTACTTCTTTATCTGCAAAGCCTCCTAAGATATGTATGGGGTGACAGAGACTTCTTCCTAGTCTCAAACCAGCCCTCCCTCCTACTTCTCCAAGTCCCCAGAGACATCCAGGGTCTTTGTAGCATAGAAAGAAGATGGGTGTGGCGCCCCACCTGGTGAGACATTCTCCTGGAACTGGGGCAGGGATATCAAAAGCCAACACCAAAACCAAGAACAAACAGCAGATAGCTCTTGAGAACACCAAGTGCACGTCCATGGACCTACAACCTGTGGCAGCCTCGCCCTTTTCCACCAGAGCCTCTACTTGGATGTCTTGTCTATGTGTGTCACTTGCTAGCAGAATCTGGCTCTGCTGGGTGGAGATGCTACAACGCTCTCACCAGCACAGAGGAAGGCAGTCTCTGTGAGCTCCCAATGCCAGTCACTGACTTTTCCCAGACAGTGAGTGAGTTTCACTCACTACCTGACTTGAACATTGCACACTGACGAGAGCTAGGGGGAGATGCAGGAGCGTCAACACGCTTAGCACCTGGGAGGGTGGTCCTAAAACAAGAGCTAAAATGCTACCCTCAGGATGCAGTAAGAACCGCCTGGAAATAACATGGCACTAAGTTTCCCCCCAAAAGAGAGTGGCACTCAAGGGACACAGTACTGGGCACTGGATATCAACACTGGGAATCCTATGGCAAAGTAATGGGAATCGTATAGACAGAGTACTGATGATCCTTTTGCGTGATACTGAAATTTATATAGATAGGGGACTAGAATTTGTATGGCCAGGGTATTAGGAATGGCTGTAAACTGCTTTATTAGTCACAGAACTAATATCTCCTTTATCACTCAAGGAGCTGTTGGGAGCACCACTAAGTCCACAGCACAGTCGAGTTCACTGGGGAGATTCTGCTCCCCGTAGCCACCAATTCATTTGCCCCTTTGTGCTTTAAAGAAGGGCAGGACCTTCCTAGACTCTAGCTTACAACGAACCCACAATCATCATGGCTCTAATGAGCCTCCCAGAGCCCAGAGACTGAATGTTCTTGGCCGATGCCAGAAATACGAAGAGGCCAATTTGGCCACCAGAGCCCTGAGGTGGGCTGTCACCACCAAGGCCCTGAGGACCCACAGGAGCCAGAACGATCTTCACAGACATGGTGCCCTCCCTGGGCTACAAGGATCCTGGATCCACAGAGCAGCTATCCGAAGTGAAAATCCCCTGATGAGAGTGGTTGGGCAAGCGTGGAGAAAGACAAGACCTGGATTTGCTGTGAACATCTACAGGCATATTTAATCTTATTCCCACGTAGGATAAACTCTGAGTTACTCCGATAACCTTAAATGCAAGAGGACTGGCTGGCCCTTTTGACGCTAACACTTGTGCATAGCATCAAAGCCACTGGTATCATCAAGGCGTCCAACATCACAGCCAAAGCCTGAAAGAAACAACGGCTGACATAAACGGATTTGAATGTAGCACCCACCCGTTTCTTATCATCTCATCCAAGCCGGCTCCCTGAATCAAAGCTGTTTGCCAAGCCTGCCCCACCCCTTGGGAATGCTATTCTTCAGAAAGCAATGGCTCGTGCATCGCAACCCAACTCAGCAAACATGCCACTGAAGCCGCAGACGCAGTTAAAAGCCGTCCACCAGCCCCAAACCAGTTCCTTTTTATCTGAATTCCTCATGTGATTTTTGCCTTTTTATAGGCAAGTCCAGATATCGTGCTGGCTGAGGACATTAGGACAGTAAGACATGTCCCATGGGCCTGTCCTAGAAGGAAAGAAAATGCCTCTGTGGAGAGCTGGCCCAAGCTCTGACACACAGCACAGGTACGCTGTGAAGCCTGGATGGGATGGATGGACAGTCATTTAAACTTTAGGTCACTCGGGTTAATCCAAGAGTCCTTTCATGTGGCTGTGTAGTACCATGTCAGCGAAGTGCCTGCTGTTTATGTAAACATGCCTAAGCAGTCATGTAAAAGCTGGGAGCTGTGGCACACATCTGTAACCACAGCACTGGGGGCGGGGAAGTGAATGAATCCTTGAAGCTCATCTGCCTACCAGCCTAGTGGGGTCCGTGCGCTTTCTCAAAAAAAAAAAAAGAAAAAAAGGAATAGAAAAGAAAAGAAAAAGACATCCAAAGCTGACTTATAATCTCCACATGTGTGTGCATGAGCACATGCGGGCATGGTCGTGCACACACACACACACACACACACACACACGAACATACACTACACACAATTCCTTAAAAGCCACAATCTGAAAACCACATCCAGGAACAAGCTAATGTGAACTGGCATCTCCAGACACGGGAACTCTGGGGTGCGCTCTTCCCACACTTCAGTAGGTGCCAGTGCCCTGGTTTTACACTGCCACCCCTGGCCCACTCCTCCCCAGGCTCAGCAGCAACACAATGGTGGCTCTGCCTGCATAGAAGGTATCTGCCACGGCTATTGCCATCACTGAGACTCAAGCATGTCACCACACAACTGTGCCATTTCCCACAGCAACATCCAGTTACAGCCTGCGGCTAAAACCGTGAATCCCTGTCCACTGTTCTTATTAGCGCCACAAATGTAATTTCTTCAGTTGTACCAAGAATTCAGTGTCGTTCTTGATCTATGCCATGGAGCTAACTGGAGCACCCTGAGCAGGACAGGGAGTGCACACCACAGAAAAGAGCAAACGAGATCCCCAAATGAAATTGAAAGTATGAGGGAGGCACCGTACCCAGGATGGGTGGGGGCGGGGATTCACCCAGGGGGAACTCTCCAGGCAGATTAAATCTAGGGGACAGGTGGGGACACAGCCTTCCAGGGGCACCTCCAGGTCCCTGCTGCCTGGTGCTTGTCCACTGAGAGCATCTGTGGGGAGGGAGTCTGGCTTCTTCACAGTGATGGTCAAATCACCCCACATTTCCTCTCCACCTGAGCTCCCAGCTGCCTGGAGCAGCCATTAAGTGAGTTTATGGAAATCCACTAAAAGAGAACAGGAAACATATTTTAGGTGAAGCAAAACAGTGGGAAAAGGAGAACCCCCAGGATGGGGTGGCGTGTGTTTGTGTTAGTTCACAGGAATTTCATGACCATGAGATAGAGACCAGAGGCTTGCAGGCCAGTAGGCTCCTGTCAGTGCTCCTAAGCAAAGGAAAACAACATCAACCGCCTTTTCCAGGGCCTGTGACGCCAGCAGGCTGCGACAGGCAGACAGACAGCTGTGCGCCACCAGAAATACCCAACCAAAAAACATAACATGGGGACAGATTTCATGTTTAGAGGCAGTTTGCTATTTCCCTGAAAAAGAAAGACACGCAGTCAGTTTTGAACTATGTCCCCGTAGTTCTAACTTGGACTCTTGCCCCCCCCCCAGAGGACGACTGATCTGGAGAAAGTACCTTTAAAGGGGTGACCAAGGTGGTGTCACTAGCATGAACCCACATCCAGGTCTGGGGAGTTAAAGGAAGGCAGAGGAATGACCGTGGAACACAGCGGGAGATGATAGCAATTTGGAAGCCAAGGAAGGAGTCGCAGAAGGAGCCAGCTGACCACACACATATTCACCTTGGGCTTCCAGCCCCTGGGAGAGAGCAGATGCATGGTGGGAAAGCCACTAGTCTGTGGTTCCTGTCACTCCAGCCCCAGAATGCCACCCACCCACTTACCTGAATCTTAATTTTACAAGGCTCTTACTGCTATGGCTTCAGCTATATTTTAGGACATCCCTCTTCCCTTGATCTCAGGAGTTCCATTAAGTCTCACTGAATGACAATGGCCTTCACTGTCCATGAACCACAAACAAATCGTGTAATGCTGATGGCTGTGAGCTGGGAGGCCAGTGTTGAAATATTCTTGGTGTTAGTTAAATACAGTGATAGTACGGTAGGGCCCAACAGTTGTTAATGTATTTTAGGTTCCAGTGTTTTAGATAAGTCTTGACAGGCTCTGATGACCTGGCTTGAACTGCCAGCCCTTTGAGGTCCTCGGACAGAGAGAGGGACAGAGAACAGACTGACAGAGGCCTGTATCCAGCAAGACAAGAAACATCTGTTCCACCTTCCTGCCCTCAGCTCATATTAGTCTTCCTTCCCACCGTTGCCCCTTTCAGAAGCGTCCAGTAGGACCATTCACAGCCGGTCACTACATCCCCTGGAGTGGCCCCAGTCCCACATGGCCACGTGGCTGCACTGTGTGACAAGAACCCAAAAACTCCAATTGAATTCTGGAGCTAGTGTCCTCATAGTCACTAGAGATCGGGGTACCAAATACTAGATGGCCATGCCCCAAGTGGGCCTAAGTCTGGCCTGTGGAGAAGGAGATGGAAAGGAGGCAAAAGGGAAGCGCCAGGCCTTAGACAGTCCCTGCGACATGACGGGCGCCTGGATCAGAGGTGCCTCAGCACATGGAAGTGGTCCAGATTCTGGTGTCACATGTGCTTTCAACAGCCTGAGTAGATGCTTAAATGCCTCGTGTGAAAACCCTGGAGCATAAAGCAGCCTGCCAGGCATCACAAGGGGCACACCTGTCCGGAAAGCTGTTTAGTTCAAAATAAAAGCCCTGAGCTGGTTAAATGAACCTGGTAAATGGCAAGCAGCCCTATACATCCTGTTTAAAAGAAAAACCAACAACTTAAGACCGGAGTTTTGTAACACGCTCTAGCTCCCTGTTGAGCAGACTGCCAGCAAGCATGTACTGGTCTCCTGGGAGGCGGTGGCAGTGTTGGTGCTGGAACCCTGGTGAGCTGGCTGCTCTGGGGGACCGTGGAGCTGAGAGCCCATCTGGGCCAGCACAGCGACAGCAATTAAGGCAGAGAAAGGAAGTTGGTAGGCAGCAGGCAGAACACACAGGGGGTGGTGACTGCCTCGCTGGGCTTATTCAAAACACAACTGTGGGTGTCTGATGACCCTCAGTCTGAGCAGAACAGCAGCCACAGAATTCTAGTGCTACCACCCTGGCCCTGGCACCTGTGAATGTAACCTCCAAAAAATTAGTGTCTGTGAAGCAATACTCTTGGGGGTCCCCTAATCTAGTTTGAAGTGTCCTTAGAAAAGGAACAGGCAGACAGAGATGGCCTGTAGGGAGCTGCCACCAGAGGAGACAAGGGGGGAGGGACAATGCTACATGTACCAGCATACCATATCTCTACAGAGAAGCCAGGGCAATGCTCCCCTCTTCCCCAGCCACATCCCCTCCTGCACGCCCCCAAACACAGTTCAACTCCAGTTGGAGGCTGCTTACCTCATGTAAGACGTAGGGGACAGAGACTTGGGCTTCGCCCACTGGTACGGGGCCTGTGGCACCGACAGATACTGCTCACAAAAGGCACCCTTGCGAAGGTGCTGGAAGGCGAACTCCTCGGGCTGGAAGTCAGAGGTGGGCGGAGTGGTGCCCAGGTCTTCCCCAGCTGGCTCTACCTTGAGAGCCACTGAGGGTGCGTGCTCCAGGGTTGTCTTTCGAGACTTGATAGGGACGCCATCACCCAGGTCCAGGGTGCTGTCAGTGGTCAGGGCGTTGATGGCTGCCACAATGGCAGAGCTGGTATACTGGGTGGTGTTCCCGAGCCAGGTGTCCTCGGTCACGCTGACCCGAGGGGAGCCATGCGGGGATGGCGTGGGCGAGTGGTGGGGTGAGCAGGAGGGCTGCCGGCCATTGAGGCTGTACTTGCGTTTGTTGCAGGGGGATGTGGGCCGGGAGCCACGTGCACCAAGCCAGCTCTCCTCGGTGACACTGGCGCGTGGAGAGTTGGATGGGGAGGGCCTTGGAGATCCCAGAAGGTGGCAGGCGCCCAGGCCTCGGGGAAAGCCCTCCTCTGGGTCCGTGGTCTTGGGAGACACGCAGGGTGACTGCCATGGAGAAGTCTGGGGGGATGCGTACGGGTATGAGTAGTTGGACTCGTAGGAGGAGGCCTCGGAATTACAGCTCCTTGAGGACAGGCTGCTGGCTGGGCTCAGGCAGGAGGGGTCTCTGTAGGCTTCCAGGCTGGGCAGGTGCAGGGTGGCCGTGGATGGTGACCGCTTGCAGCTGGGAAGCACATCTTCCACCTCCACGTCGTGGAAAAACTGGCTGCCGCCATGATGGAGGCCAAGGTAGGAAGTGATCTCAATTCGGGGACTCTCCAGAGTTGGGGCCCCGTTGGGCCGGGTGTTTCCAGAGGACAGAAAGTACCCCGAGGGCCCACTGTCCACAGCCCCTCCATAACTCGCGGGGTGATTTGCTGAAGGAACAGCTGAGATGCCCGAGGTGGATGTCTGGAGGTCATGGCATGGGGCTGGCAGGGAGGTGTGTGCTGTGGGAAGGGGCAGAGTCGAGGTGATGCCAGGGGATGCATAACTGTAGTGTTCTGGAAGAAAAGAGAAAGAAAAAGAATGAGGCCAGTGAGCAGCATCAGATACAAAGGCAAGACCTGGAGCCATCCCCTGAGGACTCCAGGCCCCAGGAGTAGCCTCTGGAAGCATCCTGAGGTCAGGCTGCCCCAAGGACTCCAAGGACTCCTGCTTGACTCTAGACCTCACTCTATTCCAGCATGAAAGCCTTCCTCAGCCAGATGTCCCCCGCCAAATGCCACACAGCTGTCCCTTACTGTCCTATTTAAACTCCGCATTCTGTAGCCACTGCAATGATTTCATATCCTGATCCAATAGCTGAGTTATCTTCTCCAATTTATCCCTCCCCCCCATCCCTCTCTCTGGCACGCATCACCAGCTAACATACATTTTTATCCTCCTATCCCTCTGACCAGTAGAAGCCATGCTCCAGCCTTCTGGTTCATGGCTGTCTGCAGAGCCTTGGACTTGTAATTCTAGCATGTCAGAGGCTGGGCAAGGCAGGGGGAGTGTGAGTTCCAAGCCAGGTGTTCAATGTATTTCACGGATGGCAGTGCATGAGTGGCAGATGATGGACGGAAGGATGGACAGTGGCTGGGCAGACTGTAGAGGGAGGGAGGAAGAATGACAGGTGTATAGGTCAACGGAGGTATGTGCTTTAGACACAGGGACCCGGACATTTAAACAGGTGTTTACAGGAAAATCGCTATCCAGCAGCCCACATGCTCGATTGCAAAGAGCACACTCAAAGGATGGATGCGAATGTGAATTGTGAAGTTTCTCTATGCTACCGAGGCTGGCTGGTACCTAGAAATCTATCTTCCAGAGCTTCTTAAACTAAACAGACGGTTCTAAGGCACGACTAGATCTCGGAGCCATTATGTGCTAATTATATCTTGATAAACACTTTTTTAAAAAATCATTATTCTAATTAGCACTCAACAGGAAAGGCTTGCTTCTGGATTTCTCAACAGAAAAGGCTCTCAGCATCCCAGAGCCATTCACGTGTGTCTGGAGACAAGCGTTTCCAGGTCTCTGAATAACGGAAATCAGCACAAGGAAGTCCTAGCTCCACGCTGGGCTTCCGTGCCCGCCTGGGAGACAGTGTGCTCAGGGAAGGCACAGCTCGCTGTTGATCCCTGGTTCAGAAACCAGCAGGGAAAACTCCAGGAATGTTAGGGTCTCGGAGCACCAGCCAAACCCTAGGATATTTCCGCGGAGGAACAAGCCAGGCCTCGGGTAGGTTAGAAAATTTCCATCATTGCTTACTGAAGTCTTCTCCCATTAGTGGGGAGCTCACAATCCCTCCAGCCACACAGCAGCCTCTTTATGAGGTCGGCAAGGGTCTCACTCCAGAGTCCAGTGAGAGGACACATTGTGGCCCTCTGGAAAGACTAGAGCTGAGACAAAGAGGAACAAGGGACAGCTGGAGGAATCAGCAGCAACCTGAAACAGGAAGCTGTCTTTGTGCCAGGTGGACCCTGCAGCCAAGGCCATGGTTGGAGGGTCCTTGTCATACAAAAGCACTGCTGCCCTTCAGAACGCCACACCTCCAGAAGCTGGAGCCTAACGCTGAAAAGGACACTGTTCTAAATTACTCTAAAGCCACTTTCTAGAGAAGGCAACGCTTCCGAAGAGACAGAATTGGTGGCTAGTGCTGTCTGGTCTCAGAGTAGGCCTTTGCTGAGTTCCTAAGCTCAGGCTGTCTTCATAAGCACTAGACAAGATGGCAGAGCTGTCCACTCTCATTAAGCCCCCCCTTCATGTCCAACTGTGTATCGTAGTCTTGGAGAGAGGCAGGCAACCCCCAGTACCCCAAATACAGCCATGGGGAAGACTGATGGGGGTGGACACGGAATGTCTGTGGTACATAATGAGAAAGAACACTAGTCCCAAAGGACCCAGTAGGTATGAGATGAGCAAGTGGGAAAATCAGGCCTAAGACCAAAGGCTGGCTGGTGAAACAGACAAATGACCTGGCTGCTCTGTGAGGTCACCAACAGGCAAGTCTGGAGCAGGTTACCAGGGACCCCATGCGGGAGCAGCACTGATAGATGTCTAAGTCAAGAGGCTGTCTGAAGAGTCATCTCGGCAAAAGGAGGAGGCGAAAAGGAGGGGGAGGGGGAGGGGAGGCCCAGGGAGGAGGGGTTCTCTATGTATCCTATGCTTTGCTGTCACACACAGGTAGCAGACACAAGGAAAGCTGGAGCATGGCTTCTACTGGTCAGAGGGATAGGAGGATAAAAATGTATGTTAGCTGGTGATGCGTGCCAGAGAGAGGGATGGGGGGAGGGATAAATTGGAGAAGATAACTCAGCTATTGGTTCAGGATATGAAATCATTACAGTGGCTACAGAATGCGGAGTTTAAATAGAGAGGACAGTAAGGCGGGGACCCCAAAATGTCACTATGTCATTGCTGATTAGAATACTGATGGAAGGAAGAAGGAAACTATAGTCTAACACGGTGGGTGCTTTGGTAACTTATTTCAACAAAACTTTCACCAGTGTTGGGGGCTTGCAGTTACTTAAACTTGAACTAATGTCTGCCTCTCTTTCATCAGTTCACCTCTGAGCTAGGATTTCTGGCTTGGTGCTCCCTGGTGTACAGCATCCTCTGAAACATGCCCCCTTCAGAAAGTTTCTCTGGCAGTCATCACTTCGCTCCTCTGGTCATCTCCCAAGGTCTTCAGAAATTATAGACTCTGTTCCACCACAGATGGGTGACCCCTTCATGACCCCACCTGCTCATCACTCAAAGGGCCCTGAAGATGAGGTCATCTGTGCTCTGACCTCCAGCCTTCTGAGCCGTGGTACCACCAGGGTCCAAGCAGGCATGAGGAGGAGCATGGAAAGGCGAGTTTTTGCCAGACGCGCGCGCTACTTCTGAACAAAGGTGCCAGAGGTGCACGTCCTAAGAACGGTGGCAACCACACCCATAGGGTGCCATGGTTGCCCAAACAGCACCCAGATGAGCTGACTTCACAGGCGCCAGCCTTGAGCAGGCAGCTAATCAGCTTGGGAAGTCAAGCCTTGCCAATATTATGCTGCCACATGTGTCTAGAGCTTTCTGCAAAGCAGGAAGCCTGCCAGTAAGTAACCTAACACTTGAGAGGAATGAGTTTTCAAGACTGGAGAGATGGCTTGGCGGTTGGGAATACATGTTGCTCTTGCAGAAGACCTGGGTTCAATTCCCATCTCTCACATGGTGGTTCACAACTACCTGAAACTCTAGTTCCAGGGGATCTGATGCCCAATTCTGACTAGGCTGGCACCAAACACACATGTGGTGCACATCTATATGTGTAGGCAAAATGCTCATACATAATATAAAATAAATAAATCTTAAAAAAAAGAACTGGTTTTCATCTTAAAGGAAGCCAGCTCTGGAAGACTAGGCAGTATGAGCCTGAGGCTAATGGGAAACACTGGCATCCAAGCAGCTGTGCATATGCTGGGAAAGCCGAGCCCAGGACTTGCCCAGTTCTCCATACAGAGGTATGGAGACCCCGAAGGTGGCACACCTGCCATTGTGTGAGACCTGGCTCTCATGTTCTCCGTCCCCCAAGCAAAAGGATCCTATGTACTCCAGATCGGGGCTGGCCCCATAGCTGACCACCTTATTTTAGTGGGAAAGGGAATTGGAAGGCTTCTCTGGAGACTCCCAGCAATGGGCTCTCCTCAGTCCCACCCTGACACCCCTGCAGTATACAAGGCCCCGGGCTTCAGTTGCCTGTGGAACTAGAAGATTCCAGAAGACAAGGCCGGCAGCAGGGAAAAGGCAAGTGGCATGGCAAATCTCTGCTTGTCTCCTTGGGGCTGCCCTAGCAACAGGTTTTCTAAGGCCCCAAGAAGGAGGAAGAAGGAGGTTTTTCTCACTCTGGGCCCAGATGCAGAGGAAGAGGAAGTTGTGGAACGTGGCACACAGGCCCCAGGACATTACAAGAGGGGCCTTTATTTAAACCAGAATGTTTAATAAAATAGTATTCAACAGGGCAAAAAAAATCCATAAAACATTAATTTTTTAAAAAAACAGAACAGGTTAGGGAGACAACTCAGTAAGTAAATACTTGCCTGGCATTGAAGGAGCCTTGGGTTCAATACCTAGCACCACATAAAGCAGGCTCACCTGTGAGCCCAGCGCTTGGTAGGGGGAGGCAGAGGATCATGAATTAGAAGCTATCCTGGCTACACAGTGAGTTAGAGACTAGCATCGGGTTATGTGAACCCCCTTCTCAAAAACATATTAAAAACAAAACTAACTAACCTACACATGAATTTCCTTGGTCAAACTCCAGAATAAAAGCTTAAATGCCTGTTTGTGAGAGGTGTGTCTGCCTGTCTTCTCAGTCCTCTGGGGCAATCATGCCTACTGACTCCATGGCGGCCAGCTGACTTCAGCTGAGCTTCCTCTTGCCACAAAGCCTGGGCCTGTGGGGGCAGGGCTAGTCCTTCACCCGTACTAACTTCCACCTATATGTACAAAGGGGTTGCTCTGTAGAGTCTGTAGGGAATGCCAAGCTTCCCAGTAACTCCCTCAACAGTCCTGAGAAGTGGGAAGCGATTATGTAACGTCGGACACTGCTGTGCCTGGCAGCCTGACTTTTGCCGAATGGGTCACTAAATGGAGGTGCAGGGACCACAGGGGAGCAGCACAGTCGAAAGCAAAGAGCTCTCGCAGCTTGCCCTCTACTCTGTCATGTAACAAAACGTAATGAAGGCACAGCTGTCCTCTGCAGGGGCCACAGGTCATCCGGCCCTGGCTTATTTCTCTCAGCCACCCTGCTGCGTGCAGAACTCCATGTGGACGCAATGGGGTGCACAGGCAACACTGGGCAAACCCAGAGTTGTTCGGCTGGCCAGCTCCTACCAGCCTCAGCAAAGCAACAAACCAGTGCTGACCAAAATACTCTGATTCTGCGGGAGAATTTACTTCAGCTGTACCAAGGCATTGCTTCTGAAGAGTACACGCCATGAAAGCACCTGGCATATCTCCTGTTAACACACTGCAGCTGCAGGAGAATGCCTGCTGCCCACCAGGCGACCTATGGCACCTGCTGGGAAATCACTCTGAAGGAGCTCTTTCAGGGCACTTGGCATCTTGCCTGAAGTGAGTTATGACAACGCTGTGTGTCCGCCACACCAATATATGTGACGCTCTCCCATAAGCATGGCTATCAGAACCACCACCAGAACTCACTGTTCACGCACACAGAGCACGGCACTTTACAGCCAACATTCACCTTTCATTTTAAGGAACACCTCTTTAGCCTTGCCTCGCACTACACTGCAGGACTTGACGCTAGAAATAGAAGCAGCGAGAGCCTGCCAGCCAGGTCATCTTCCAGCCTGCCCACCGGGTCTTTCTACATGCCGTAGTGCCTGTCTGCAGGGGTGCGGGTGAGGCTGAAAGTTTCCGCACTTAGGGCTGAAACAAAAGAAGACGACAGGACAGGGGCGGCAGAGTCCTTGCTGGTCACTTAGCGTGTTGGATGGCGCTACCTAGGGAGGACAGCATGGAGGCGACTGTGCCAGTCCTGGGAAGTGACAGACAGCAACAGGTTCTGAAGAACTGTCACGCAACGATGTGCTGAAGGGAGATTTACAGGCTAGAGAACTGGGCTTGCTGGAATAACAGAAAATGTCACCCAGCAATCCACGAATAAGCTCACCACAGCAGGCTTAAGGGTCCCGTGTCCAGCCTAGGTCCACATCTTTCCTCGAAGAACTCCAGCATTCCCCCAGGTGCATAGTAAAGCATTACTTTCAATTGTTCGGTTTCCAAGGTGCTCTGCTTAGCTCAGGGCGTCCTTTGAAAACCTGATACAGAGCTAACAGATCCTGCTCGCATGGACAAGTCTGCCGTTGATTAAAACGTCTCTAGAACTTGATCATAGGGAGGCTGCTCCAGCAAAGACTGAAGTCCTTTTCCAGAAACATCAAACCTTAGCACACTCAAGGCAAACTCTCCTAGGGCAAGGCCCACTCCCTCCCGTGGATTCCTATAGTGGGGAGTGACAGACCAACATGGGGTCCCCTCCATCCCGCTGGGAAAAGAGAAGTTGCACCCCTCAACAGAAAACACTTGAGAATAACAGCTCTTCCGAAGCCCATGGCAGCAAAGCCCCCTTTGCACCGGAACACTGTTTAAGCCTGAAGCCGGTGGGCAGAGCTGTCTGGGCCCAGGGCCTTGGCCAGTTTCCTCTTGAGTTGCCACGGAGACAGAGCTAAGCAGCCAGGCCAAAATAACTTACAAAACAGGAGCCCTGGGGCGGGAAGCGGCACACCCGCCTCCCAGCTGACGAGCAAAGCAGCTATTTCCTGAACCCCAGAAGGGAGCCTATGGCCCTGTCTTCTCCCCCAAAACTGACCCTGGCCCACTGGTTGGCAGGGTGGAGACAGAAGGATGCCTGGTACTGGAAGGGAGTGTTGGTCTAGTCCTGTTAGGCCCTAGGCTGCTTACTCCAAAACACCCTCTTCCTCCTCTGCTCACAATTGGCTGCTGTATAGCTACCACTACTACCATGTGCTGAGCACTTTGGAAATAGAGAACCAGGTACCCTTCCCTCCAAAGAGACTGGTAAGGCCCAACAGGGCAGGTACACGATGGGAATAACCGAGTGAACCTGCCTAGGCCCATTGCAGCCCAGCCTGCCCTCTATGGGTAAGTGGTAGGGGGACCATGTCCCCTTGTTCTGAGGTGGCCAAGTCCTTTTTTAAAAAGGACTTGAATTTGTGTGCTCAGTATGATCTGTAAAACTCAAATGTTACTTGGTTTTGCAACTGATCTCAGAAATGTTTGCTCATTAGTGAACGTATGTTTAGACCCATTCCAGATAATGCGAAGGTCCTTCTACCATTCATTAGGGACTGGAGAGTTTGGTAACTTCATATGACTAGGTATTATAAATAATGTAATTGGGAAATTAATAAAATGTAATTATGATATTGGTAATAAGAAAAAGTCTGAGTCAGTCTCTCCCTCTCTCTCCTCTTTCTCTCTCTCTCTCTCTCTCTCTCTCACACACACACACACACACCACACAAACACAGAAATGTAGCATATATTCACATGTAGAATGACTCCCAGCACCGTCTCTCAACACTGTAAAAGAGAATAGAGTTTGTCCCAGTGCTGACCTCCCTTGCTCTGGGCCCTCTCCAGTGACCCGTGACCTGCAAGCTGTGAGTGCTGGACTTAGATGCAGCAGCTCGACCCACAATTCACAGGGACATCCACAGGCAGATCCCTGCACCTCTGTGTGGCTCTAGGGTGCACTCTCTTCCAGGGACACTGTATTGTTAGGGCCACACCTAGCCTGAGCTATTGTGAGACACACAAGGCTTAGCCTTTCCACTCTACTTCAGACAAAAACCATCAAAAGCTCCCTCACGTGCCTGAGAGGAGGATGTGACCTAAACCCACTTGCCACTCCAAGTTCAAGGAGCCACCTGCTTCCTCGGCCAGAAGAGAGCCTGGGGCTCACTAGAGCCACTACTCAGCGTTTTCATGGATCACAGCAGAAACCTGCATCCTGTGTCCCTTCCATGAATGGGCCTGGAGGAGTCTCAGCTTTGACATTCTGTGTCTCCATATGGAAAGACCCTAGTGAGAGAGCTGCTGTGTCCGACTTTGAGTCAAAGATCCTGGGGGGGAGTGTGTGCTGGTGGTGGTGCTGAGAGTCGCTAATGTCGGCCTGAGCAAGCACACACCCCCCCTTGCCCCCTTGCCCTCAAAGATACACAGCTTAGGTCTGGGGAGATGACTACCAAGTTAGCATCCCCCCCCCAGGTAAAAAGAGATGATAGCACTCAGCAGGTCAGCAGGATAATCTTCCCCCAAGCAGTCCACAGGCCACCATGAGGTACCTGGACATGGTTCTGGATTTTTGTCCCTGTGCCTATTATTGGGCCTGTAGTCAATTGTTTGATCTTTCAGAGCAAACAAGCGGGTCACAGGAAGGCAGTGAGGCCCTACCCAAATAGCAGGCAGCTTGGGGAGCCCAGGAAGGTTATGCCCTACCCCATGGCTTTATCCATAAAGAGACAGGAACTAAAGGCATCATAGGCGAACCAGAACCACAGTGACCCACACTCATCCAAATCCAACATGGACACCCCCAAGAAGAGGTCAGGAGTAGGCTCTTTTGCCTGGAGCATGAGAATTCTGGAGAGAACTCAAGAACACCCAGGCACTGCCACAGTGGCCAAATCCAACTTCCCCAAAGCAACAAGGCCAAGAGAGTCTCCACTCCCAGCCCCAGATCTTTTCCCATCAGGTCTTCAGATGCTGCCTGCCTTGGATGCCACTGACCCCAGAGCCCTGTAACCTGGGCCTTGGAAGAAGGAAAAAGACGAGTCAGGAAAGAGTTTTAGTGCCCAGCAGATGATAGTTGCTGGGTGGTGACAGTCAACTTGGAGAAATCACTTTCAAAGGCAAACAAGATGTTGAACTTTAAAAGGGGGGGGAGTGGATGTTGTGAGAAACATGACATGCTCATTTCAGAGGTGCGCTACAAGTGTCCTGTCTGTTCCATCCCCACGTCTGGGATGCAGACCCTAAGGAAAGCACAGAAAGCTGCCTGGGGTCCCTGTGCAACTTGAACCAGAAAGTCATATGGAGAAAAGAGTCAAACTGCTGGGGGAGGGCTGACATTATTGTTTAGGAGAATCAAGTTTGGGCAAACAGCACATTGACTATTGGCCTAGCTGGAAGCTTTACTTTTGACAGAGAGAAAATGAAAGACAGGTTCTGGTTGCTGAGGTGTGGACTGAAAACCCAAGTGGTGGAGCCTTCCTGCTGAGGGAGCTGCGATGGCGGTCAGCTCAGGGCCGGGATCCCGGGGCCCGGCGGTAGCAGTAGGGCTCTCAGAAAGGGCGGCTTCCGACCGCCCTCTGGCAGCGCCGCTGACCATCTGTCCCCGAACTACGAGGTCCAAGTCCTGCGCCGGACACAGCCTCCCCTCGGGTAAGGGCCTCCTGGAAGGAGGGGCGAGCCCTCTCCCGCGGCCGGGTGCTCCGATGCCAGGAAGTGCCCGGCGGGTGAGCGTGGCAGGCTCGCCCCACAGGTGGCCTCCCGCCTCCTTGCGGCCGGCAGTAACTTGGTCCCCGTCGCTCCTGGCCGCACAGGGCGGCGGCCCG
>LOJH01000686.1:6384-24538 GCA_001685095.1 Ellobius talpinus
ATCACATTGTTCATTACAAATAGAAAGTGAGTAGTTTGATAAGTGTCTCTGTGTGTAGACTACTTGCCTAGTGTGCTTGGAGCCCTGGGTTTGACCACCAGCACCACATGAACTGGGTGTGAACTGGGTGTGGTGGTACACAACTCTAATCCCAGCACTCTAGAGGTGGAGGCAGAAGAAGTAATAAGTTTAGGGTCATCACTGGCTACTAGTGAGCTTTAGGCTAGCCCGGGGTACATAAGATCCTGTCCCAAAAGCAAAAAGAAAGGAAATTAATTTGTATATTTTATTGAACTCAAGTGTGTTTTAAAAAGTGAGCGCTATGTTTGTAATGAGTTTATAGAACTATGAAAATCATCTGCATTTCCTTCGTTCACGCTTCTTTCCTCACCTCCAGTGTGTAGTTTGTACTTCCCGCGTGCTTCATCAGGACCAACCACTCAATAGTACTCAGCAGCCAGCCACAGGGGGCCTGTGGTTGTCCTTTGGGTCAGGGGGTGGAGAAGAGGGTCTGAGGACCATCCTGATCAATGGAGAGTCTGGACCAGGAGGGGGCACTCAAGGAGTATGGGGACACTTACGAGTACAAGTGGGTGTCACACAGTCATCCGTGGGACACGGTATTTGAAACACACACTCCAGCTGGGCATGCCCAGCTCTAGGGTGGCTGTGATGCTGGCTCAGGTGTTGGCATTCTGGAACTTTTAACCTTCCTGCTTCTGGACTCTGATTCCTGCCTGCATAGCATGGCTCACTTCCTCTGTGTTTTGCTGGCTTCCTGCTGGACTTCTTTTATCCCCAGAAGAGAAGGGCTCCCACCTAGTTACAGTCAGAGGCTGGCCAGAGTTTCTTCTCATGGCTGCGTCAGACAAAGGGCCACTCTTTGTTGCTCGTTTAACTGCTGGATCTCAGTCTCCTCGCCTGTAAGATGAGGAACCTGAATGCTGACATTTTCTGGACCCAGTTCACGTCATTCCGTGGCCCGGGAGCCAGCCAGGGGATGGAACTGGGTCCTGCTCCCCAAGGGGAAGCTGTGTTCCCCTGCACTTCTAACTGCTTGTCTCAAGCCCCTGAGCACTGAGAAGGGTGTGAGCATGTTCTCCACAAGGAGTACCTCACCCTGGTAGATTTCTCTGCTCTTGGCCCAGCCTGGCCCTGGTCGGGGTCAGCTTCATGCATGGATAGGGAGGGTCTTTTCTACTCAGGAAGGGACTAAGGGGCACTACTGCTTCCCTGGTCCCACCCTGCAGCCCTGTAGCTCAGCAGCTCCTTCTGTGGCTGGAGAGGCAGGCCCAGGAGAGCATCCCTGCAGCTCTGCTCCACTCTCCCCTGCAGACACGCACTGCCTCTCTTCACCTCGCTCCTCAACACCGTGTGTGCCTACGACCCTGTGGGCTACGGCATCCCCTACAACCACCTGCTCTTCTCGGACTACCGGGAGCCCTTGGTGGAGGAGGCCGCTCAGGTGCTTATTGTCACCTTGGACCATGACAGTGCCACCAGCACCACCCCCACTGTGGATGGCACCACCACGGGCACTGCCATGGATGATGCTGATGTAAGCACGGGATGGAGCGGTGGCTGGAGGCAGATGGGACCCTGGGGGTGTTCAACTGCTGCTGCCCAGGCTCACCAGAGTGGAGCATCTACTCACCATAGCTCCCCCCCTTGGCAGCCTCCAGGGCCTGAGAACCTGTTTGTGAACTACCTGTCCCGGATTCATCGTGAGGAGGTGAGCCGGGCATAGCTGGAGAACTCTAACTGCCCACCTTCTGCAACGGCTGTGGGGATAGTGGAGTCCTGTCCTTCTGCATTTCATGCATGCTCACCCGAAGTTAAATAGGGATGGCAATGTTTGGGAGATTTTGAGGCACAAAAAGGGCTGGTGGGAGTTGGGGCTGTGTGGCTCAGTTGGTAGAGCACTTTCCTGGCATGCACAAAACCCTCCCTCAATCCCCAGCATCACACAACCAGGACGTGGTGGTGCGTGACTGTAATGCCAGCATCTGGGAAGTGGAGGCAGGAGGCTTAAAAGTTTAGAGTCATTCTTGGCTAGCCTGGACTACAGGAGACCCTGTCTTTAAAAGTAAATAAATAAGCCAGGGATAGCAGCACTTGTCTTTAATCCCAGCACGTGAGAGGCAGGCGGATCTCTGTGTTCTAGGCCAGCCTGGTCTACAAAGCAAGTCCCAGAACAGCCAAAAACAAAAACAAAACCAAGTAAATAAATGAAAGAAAGAAAATAAAGGACTTAAGGCCCCAAATGTGCCAGAGTAACCAAGGTGGCTTCCCAAAGGGGGGGTTTCTGTGATGTTGGGGTTCAGAGGTGGCTTTAATGTCCAGGTAGACTCATGGAGAGGGGAGGTGCCGCAGTTCCTGGGACTCTAACTTCTGCAGATGCACAGTGAGGGACTATAGCTGAGCCAGCCCCCTCCCCACCCCCCAAGATCAAAGTAGACCATAGTCCAGCTTGTGGGGTGTGCCCAGTAAATGAGAGCTCTGTGAGAACCGGGGAGCACTTCTTGTGAGTGATGGGGAAGGGGCTGGAGGTGCTGGGGGGAGGGGCAAAGGATAGTCCCTGTCAACAAGGAATCCAGGTGGTCAGGGAGCCTGGTTCAGAGGTCCATCTGGGGGTTACCGGGAGCTACAACCTTGCGTAAGGGGTCCTCTGACTTGCTGGAGAGAAGGCAGAGGCTCAGTTTTCTGGGGTGCTAGCAGTAATGTCCAAACCTGGTCCCCTCGATTGGAGAGTTTAAGGTGATATGGGAGAGCGAGGAGGCATTTGTAGGGGTAACCTGAGCTGGAGGGAGCCGGGCTGGAAGGAGCCCTGTTCTGTCCCCCAGGACTTTCAGTTCATCCTCAAGGGCATAGCTCGGCTGCTGTCCAACCCCCTGCTCCAGACCTACCTTCCCAACTCCACCAAGAAAATCCAGTTCCATCAGGAACTGCTGGTTCTCTTCTGGAAACTCTGTGATTTCAACAAGGTGAGTGGGCTCCTTCGGCCGGCCCGAGGGCAACAGACATGGAGGGACGGAGCTGATGACTTAGCGGGGTCCATAGGGTCCAGGGACTGGCAGAGCATGGGGGTCTCCCCAGCCTAGGTGGGACAGGGTGGGGCGGAGCCAGTCCTTGCACTGACCCAGCCCACCTGTCCCCTCTCTCATTCCCAGAAATTCCTCTTCTTTGTCCTGAAGAGCAGTGACGTGCTGGATCTCCTGGTCCCCATCCTCTATTTTCTCAATGACGCCCGGGCAGATCAATGTATGACAGTACTGGGCCTGTGATCCTGGGGTAGATACGGGGTCTCGTTTCGGGTGGGGTCCAGCCAGTCTGTCAAGCCTAGCATCCTAACCTTCCATAAGGGGCCCCCTTGGGCCCCTGGAGATGGGTCTTTGCTGAGTTCTCCCCTCCCCTCCCTGCTCGTGTGACACCTCCTGTGTTGTGTGCCTCAGCTCGGGTGGGCCTGATGCACATTGGGGTCTTCATCCTGCTGCTTCTGAGTGGGGAGAGGAACTTTGGGGTCCGACTGAACAAGCCCTACTCAGTGCGCGTGCCCATGGACATCCCCGTCTTCACAGGCACACATGCAGATTTGCTCATCGTGGTAAGGGTTTGTGTGTGTGCATGATCTGACTTGGGGGCTTGGGGGTGACACTCTCTTCTTGGCCGAGTCTGGAGATGGTGGGTCATTCATGCCATCTCCCTCCCTCCCTGCATAGGTATTCCACAAGATCATCACCAGTGGTCACCAGCGGCTGCAACCCCTCTTTGACTGCCTGCTCACCATTGTGGTCAACGGTAAGAGCCCAGAGCCTAAGTTCCCCATGCTCAGTTCCCCATGCTCACCAGCAGGTGGCGCCAGACCACAGGCCAACCAGCCATCAGGTCCCCGCCTGGCTTCATCGCCTGGAATAGACAGCCACATGTTACTGCTGATTATTCTAGTATAGTAAAGTGTCAACAAGGACAGGTGATAAACACTTCAGAGTCTATGAAATGGCCCAGCGGATAAAAGCTCTTGCCATGCAAGTTCGGGTGTAAAAGCAGAAGGAGAGAATTGATACCACCAAGTTGTCCTGTGACCTTCACACACACACACACACACACACACGCACGCACACACACACACACGCACACACACACACACACGTGCACATGATAAGATTTCTAAAAAGCTTTAGAATACACTTTATCCAATCTTCTAAATTCAAAACACGGCTTCTTATGTATGAAGAAACTATAAAAATCATTGATAGTTTATGTTCTCTCTCTTCATATCCAGTCTTCAAAGTCTTGTGTGTGTTCTGTTTACGCAGGACATCTCAGTAGACACTGGCTGTGTGGCAGACATTTGGTGACCACATATGGCTGCTGGCCAGCTATTGGGTAGCAGAGGTTTGGGCTGTTGGAGTTACAGTGTGGGGCTGTCAACAGCATCTTCAAGGGCTGCAGGCTGCTCTCTGGGAATGGAGGCAGGAGGGCTCAGGCTAGCTGGGGGTCCTACACGGTGGGTAGCTAGAGCAGAATGACTTTCGTGAATGTCTCTTGGCCAGTGTTGTTCATTGATAGATCCGGTTTACATTCCTGTTGCCGTAACAAACATCCACAGCCAGGAACCGAGAAACAGACCCTTGCTTGCTGTCTGGTGGCATAGGCTCAGCTAGATTCCTTACTCTTAACTGTTCAGGGCCCAGCTTAGGGAATGGTGCCACCCACATTTGTAGGGGGCCTTCCCGCCTTAATTAACAGTCAAGACGCCACCCCCCGACATGCCCACACATGAACGTGATCTAGATAATTCCTCGCCGCGCTCTCTTCCCAGGTGTTAGTGAAAACTAGCATGCTGACCGTACTGCCGTTTGAACTCCCAAGTGTCTGGGGTGGCACCATGGGTCCTGAGGTCTCTAGCTGGGTTATGAGCTCTGTTTCTTCCCTTAGTTGATCCACTGATTCTATTTTCACAAGTTCTAACCGAGTGCCTAACAAGCAAGGGCAGATCTGAGAATGCCTTTGTGACCAACCTCTGAGTCCCTGTTCCTACCCTCTGGGGCCTTCAGCAAAGTCAGGGAAAAGGCAGTGGACAAGGACACACACAGGTCAAGCTGTGCTTTCCTCTCTGATTCCCACTCACAAAGCTGTCCCAAGGAATACATATCTCATGACAGCAACCTGTAATTCTTGAAAGGTGTCACATCCTGTGTGTCATTTTATTGCTGGGGAACTTGGGCTCGGTTTATAGCCCTCTCTAAACCCCAGGTTCTTTATCTACATCCTTGTCCCTGTCCTTCCTCCCTCTGTATCAGGGAGACGCCTGGGAAAAAATGAGCCAGGTGTGCCTTTGAGGTTGTGGGTGGTGGAGGCCGGTCTTTGTGGGGGCGCTGTGCAGGTAGCTGGGGACAGCGGGGATCCGTTGAGGTGAGCGGTTCTGCCCTGGCCTGGGATTTTCAGGGCTGGCCCTCCCTTGCAGTGTCACCCTACCTCAAGAGCCTGTCCATGGTGACTGCAAACAAGTTGCTACACCTGCTGGAGGCCTTCTCTACCACCTGGTTCCTCTTCTCGGCATCCCAGAACCACCACTTGGTCTTCTTTCTCCTGGAGGTCTTCAACAACATTATCCAGTACCAGTTTGATGGTGAGGCCTGACCTGAGCCCCTGGCTTGGCTTAGGGGAAGTCCTGGTCCAGGAATCTTGCATGTTAGCTTAATATCCCAGGAATCTGTCTGTGTGCAATTACTGAGCACCTGGGCATAGGGAGCACAGCAGGGAATCAAAACAGGTTACTCGCCATCCCTCCTAGAGCTCAGAGCTGGGGCATGGAGTCTCAGAGGGAGGCATTAGGCTGACAACCTGACCCCAAAGAGTTCATTCAGCTTTGGGTACCTGGAAAACTCAAGAGTGTCAAGAGCCTGCCGGCTGTCACAATGGATATCTTACGGGAGTCACCAGTGCAAGCCAGACCTTGCCACCCATGTGCTCTGTGGCCGTGAGCATGCCAGTCTCTAAGCCTTGGTCCCCCATCTGTAGGATGCTCATAATAATACTGCTGTGAGTCCCTCTCACAGGGCGCATGCCTTTAGTCCTAGCACTTGGGAGGCAGAGCCAGGCGGATCTCTGAGTTCAAGGCCAGCCTGGTCTATAGAGTGAGTTCCAGGACAGCCAGGGCTACAAAGAGAAACCGTGTCTTAAAAAACAAAACCAAGCAAAACCAAACAACCAAAAAAGCTCCTTCTTAGAGATTATTGGGGGGATTAGTAACTCAAAAAAAAGCACTTGGCACAGTATCTAGCAACTCAAATATTTGCAATTATTGTTACTATTTCCAAAATAAGTAAAATATAAATTATATACATATAATTATATATATATGAATGATGAATGGGCATGAGGCAGGTCGAAAAGCATTACATGGCAAGTGGATGTCCAAAGGCCCTGGGCTGGGTACTAAACTGAGAGCAGTATGGACTAAAGAGGCAGACAGGGGCACCAAGGGCTCCGGGAAGCCCTCACACCTTCCCCTATAGCTGTGGGAACGTAGGTAGATGACGGAGGACAGGCACATGCAGCAGCGTCCTCCTGGACTTCTCTGTGTTGCTGAGAGGGTGACAGATTTAACGTTGGGTTAATGTAGAGATGGTAGGGCTCAGGTTGTCCCCCCCATGCCAGAAGATACCCCCTTAGCACTGGGCTGCAAGGGGATTTTAAGATACCAGGGTACTGAGGGAACTTGGGGCTTAGCTGTTTCCCACAGCTTAACATCTGGGTATCCCAACAACCTAATTTATTCCCTCCAAAAAACTTCTTCTTCTTCCCTTACTTCTTGACTCTCTAAAACCTAACTTCTTTGTATGCCCTACAGCCTAATTTCTTGACATCCTACAGCCTAACACCAGACACCCCACAACCTAACTTTCAGGGATCTTCCATATCTACGGTGGCCACTGACACCCATACAGCCGGGCCTGTCCTGCTCTGGGCACCCTGTACCAGTTCTTATCCCTGGGGAAGAGACCCTGCTGTCTCACAGACTCCCTCTGGTCCTGGAAGCCATCTCAGAGGGAAGCAAAGCGAGGCTAGACGTGTTCCTCCCGCAGGCAATTCCAACCTGGTCTACGCCATCATTCGTAAGCGAGGCGTTTTCCATCAGCTGGCCAACCTGCCCACGGACCCACCCTCCATCCACAAGGCACTTCAGCGGCGGAGGAAGATGCCGGAGCCCCTGTCCCGTGCTGGTTCCCAGGAGGGCGCTTCCATGGAGGGTTCCCGCCCTGCCGCTCCTGCAGAACCTGGGACCCTTAAGACCAGCCTGGTGGCCACTCCAGGTCTGGATGCTTTTAGTGTGGGAGAGTGTGGGACTTGGCTGGAGATGGCATTATTAGGGAGTGGGTGTGATCTCTGGGGTATCATTCCTGTCTAGAAAGCTGAGGAAAAGGAATTCAGCAGTCTGTGGGGGTGGCAGTATTGGGTGGGCCTGGAAAGGTAGCTTGACGGGGCTTAGGGAAGGGACAGGGCTCAGAGCTGAAGGCGGCTGTGGGAGGGAAGAGCACACACAACCTCTGGGGCCAGAAGGGGCACTGTAGCGTGTTCCTCTCTCCCTCCTGTGTCCCACCCAGGCATTGACAAGCTGACAGAGAAATCCCAGGTCTCAGAGGATGGTACCTTGCGGTCCCTAGAGCCCGAATCCCAGCCAAGCTCAGTGGAAGGTAGCCCGTCTGAGGGGGTAGGTATTGGGGATGCCTGAAGCATGGTTTTGAGCATAACTTCATCGCCTTTTTCTCTGAACTCTGAAGCGCAGGAGCGGGCAAGGCCAGGACATTCTGGAGTTGCTGTATTAGAAAAAGGGAATCAGGGCTGCCATTGCTGAACCAGGGAGAGGGAACCCTTTACAGACCTCTCCCTGTTTACTGGTCACAGCGAAGTCCTGTGACCTTCGGGTTCCTCATCCATCAGCCTTATCTGAGTCCGGCCTTTACCCTGCCCTCTCTGTCAGCCCCTGGCCCTAAACCTGTCACTGGGCTGGGCTGGGCCGGGCCAGGCCTTGGGCTCAGGGCAAAGGGTACAGGACTAGACCTACCTCTCAGGTGCAGCCAGCCTCCCTGTAGCTCTGTAGTGGGGTCAGAGGGGACACATTGTTGCTCTATGACTGCACCCTGTACCCGTTCCTTCCCTGGTCACTTCCATTCCTTCCTGGGAACCAGGAGCCTAGCCAAACATGGAGAGAGCAGCGGCGATTGTCCAACACATCAACTGGTGGCCAGTGGAACCCGACATCAGATTGGGTGAGGGACACAGCTGGGGGATCTGGAAGCTGGGGTTTGGGTAGACGGCATGGAGCAGGGTCTGTCCGAGATCCAGCTCTGGAAAGACTGGGGTAAGAGGACCAAAGACGTTTGGTCTAGAAGCCAGGCTGAGGGACAGTGCTTCCAGCTGTATGACCTTGCCTCCGTCTGACCTTTTAGCAGTTGCCCAGAGGACTGATTCTTTCATCAGTCACCCTTGCTTGTTCCTCCTCAAATTGCTTCCGCTCCCTGTGTGTTTCCTGTGAGCCCCACTGATTGCTGTGGACGGGGATAATAACCATCCCTATGATCACGCCATCCAGCCACTGCGAGTTTTAAAGGGGATGGTCTTCCGGAAGGCAGGAGGCTCGAGGCTCAGCAGCTGGCCTGTAGGCACTGCTCAGCACGGCCTGGGCTCTCCCGTTAGCAACAGTTCCCCTTTACAAGCCCTGCTTGGTATAGGCCGTTTATCACAGGGTCACACTCCCTGTCCTGGGGAGCCCGTGGCTCTGGGTCAGGGTCAAGCCTGTCCCTTAACTCTGGGCGTGACTCTCACAGATCTTGTCCTGGAAGTCAAAGCTGCCGCTCCAGACCATCATGCGCCTGCTGCAGGTGCTGGTGCCCCAGGTAGAGAAGATCTGCATTGACAAGTGAGTCTGGAAACTGAGTACCAACCTAGGTGGCCCTGGAGAGGGGCCACTGGAGTGGAGGTGACGGGAGCACACGCCCCAGGGTTCCGGGTTCGGTCTCCAGGAACATTCTAGAGGCTCCACCTTTTTCTCTAGGGGCCTGACAGATGAGTCGGAGATCCTGAGATTCCTGCAACACGGCACCCTAGTGGGGCTTCTGCCTGTACCCCACCCCATCCTCATCCGAAAGTACCAGGCGAACTCAGGCACTGCCATGTGGTTCCGCACCTACATGTGGGGTGTCATCTATTTGAGGTGGGCCTTGCGAGGGGTAGGGAAGTTACACCCTGGGATGGATATGAATGTCTACCTGAGGACTACCCACTGGGGGATTTAGCTCTAGGTTCCTCTCATCCATAGTGGGGCTAATGTCCAGCCAACCTGGTTGAGGGTGGGCACTCTTCATCCAGACTGGGGGCATCAGGATGGGCGGGGGCCTTGTAGCTACCTAGCTCTTTTGCTCCAAAGTACCCCCTTCTAGAAGGTGACAGCCCACTCCCTCTATAGGAACGTGGACCCACCCATCTGGTACGATACTGACGTGAAGCTGTTTGAGATCCAGCGGGTGTGAGGATGGGGACCTGAGGGAACAGAGCCAGGAAAGCTGGTCCTAGACCCCAGTGCTCCCCTAACCTAAAGGACCGTGATCAAGGCAAGGGGCAAGTCAGTTGGTCGGTCCTGGCTGGCAGGTCCCAGGTGCCCATTGTGGCTGGAGACACAGGGTGAAGAAAGAGCACCTCTGTCCTCTAGGCTCTTCTAGGAGCCTTTTGTCTCCAGAGATACAAGCCCCACCAGAGCCCTTGCCCACCTTGGCTCCTCCTCCAAGACCTGCCCTTATGCCGTCTGCTCCTGGAAGCTGCCAGGTCACTGTGCCCTAATAGGTTTTCCCAAAAAAAGGAGCCGTGTGCTGTCCCTTGGGGTACCTGGTCATGATGAAGGAAGTTCTGGCTACCTAGCCAGAGACTACTGGTCCAGGCCTGCTCCTTGCCAGGGCCCCTGGGGAAAGAGTGGCTGAGCTGCTGGCCAAGGAGGCTGGGGCTGGCAGCCTAGAAAACAAGCCTGGTGAGTGTGTTTTAGGAGTGGGGTGTTGAGGGTCCCCTGTTCCTGTCTTTGGGTCTGCAGATGTTGCCTGACTGGTGGGGCCTGAAGAATGTCAGTGTCCCTGCCCTACCTACTGCCTGGGTGGTGGGGGAAGTGGGACTCCACCAGTCCCAGCTCTGGCCTCTGGGTCCCCTTGCCTCCCCTGTGTCATGCAATCTTTGCTCTGCACAATCGGCCACTTCACACAATAAAAATGTCCCTCTCTCTGCTGTGCCTCTCTCTGTGCTTGGGGTTGGGGGAAGTGCCTGACTGGGGCTCTTATTTCAGGACAGTTGGGGACTCTGCAACCCAGAGCCCATCCCCTGAGGTTTCTTGCTCTCTGATTGAGCCATCATCTGTCATTGAGGGGAGGGGGACATGGGACTGCAGGATCGGGTTCTGTCACCCAGTGTTTGGTTGTGGCAACCCAGAGTAAAGCCCACACAGGAGAGACCAAAGGCCTGGCTAAGTTCTTTGCATGACCTCAGATAGTCAGAACAAGTGCTGAGGGGCCTGGGGCCTGGTTTGACAGTGTGTGACTTTAACAGTGTGTGGCTTCTTAGGAGTAGAGGCATTTCGGAAAGGGCAGAGCTTTGGCTTCAGGGCCAGGGCCACACTCTTTGGGCCCTGGACATATTTGTTCTGGGCTCAGAGAATGGATGGAGTGCTGGTGTTGCCTGCTTGCTCACCTTCCTGGCCCACCCAATGGCTCAGGGGACCAGGCCTGGGCACTGGGCAAGCAGAGGCCACAGTGACCATCCATAGTGAGCAAGTTGCAAAAATGTCCTGGAGACTGTTCCAAGACAGTGCAGGCCAAGACTCATCTCTTCCTGCCTCTGTCTGTGGATCAGACAGAGAGTACCTGGTGTAGACAGCTCCTGGCTGAGGAACGGGACTGTCTTGCTTGAGAGGACCATTCTGTTGGCCACACCTGGAGTGGCAGGTCTGTCTCCAGGAACAAATGCCACAGAGGCTGGATGGAATCGATCAAACAAACAGGGTTTATGGAAGCAGGAAAGAGCTGTTGAGCCCTGCCTGGCAGCTAATTAATGAGCTCATTAGAAGATGGGGTGTATGGGGGAGAGGGGCAGGGCTGCCTGCCAAGCTTAGAGTGCTGGGTTCTCAGCTCCCAGTAGGAGCTTCCAGGATGTCCAGGAGCCCCTTCTACAGGACCAATCAGCCCCTTTCTAGCCCCTAGACGCCATGATTTCACACTGACCCTCAAAGATAGTAGCCTTTGCCTGTCACCTGCGTACATCCATAACCACATGGGCTGTTGCGAAGAGGCTGTGGTCAGGCTCCACTTCCAAGCCCTGCCCTTGGTTTTGAGCTCCAGGTGGTACCTCCCCTCTCAGTCAGGCTGAGGAAAGATCACTTTGGGAACTCCGGGCAGATGTCTGCACCCCTTCATGTGATGTCTCTGTCCAGGGAGGCCACGCTTCCTCTTCCGCCTTGGTACTCCGGGGCTTCTGCTGTGGCTGATTTGGCTGGGCACTCAGGCCCCCAGGTAGACTTCCACCAGTCCCCCAACAGAATGCATGCGATAGAAGACCCCCAGAGGCAGGCCAAAGTTGACAATGGTGAACCAGGTCCTGTAGCCGTAAAAATCCTTTTCCAGCCCGTTCTCAAACTCAGGGTGTATGCCAAATGCAGGCATCATCCACAGCTGGGGAGAGAGAGGAGGCTGCTGGGTGAGTGAGGGGCTCTCCCAAACCTTAAGATACTCAGCTCATGTGAGGCTGACCTGGACCCTGCAGTTGGTCCAGCATTCATCCTGGGGTTTTCAGAGCAAGGTCTCCAGCCCTGATGTCTTTTTTACCCCTGACACGGAAAGTCATGGCCATGTTGGTTGGCTTGCTTGAGGCCTGGTTGAGCCCCAGAGGGTTGTCTTATACATAGCATTTGGCAGGACCTCTCAGCCAGCAATCTATACTGCCAAGTTGGACCGTTTGTGCCGTAAGCCCCGAGCACAGGCTTTACTACTTCTGCTAGTTACAGCCACCTGCATCCACTCCTGCTCTCCTGTGAGAATTTTACCCATTTGCCAAAGCCCAGATCAACCTTGTTCACCTTCCAGAAACACACATTGGCTCTCGGGACACAGGCTTCCGTCACTGAACTCATGACACAGTTTAAAGCCAATTTATCACTTCTCGGTCTAGCCCAGCTGCTTCACATCTGGGGTGTGTTTCAAGCTAAACAACCCTGAGCTGTCCCATATCTGCCAGTTACAGGTGGTGAGAGCTGGGACTGAACAGACAACATAAGCTCCAGTTTGTCCAAAGGGGAGGGGACGGACAGCAACATCGCCTGTCATTTGGAGGTGTGTTGATGATTAGAGGAGGTGTGGAGAGAGTGCATGGACCTTTGGGCCAGCTACTTAGCAGCCAACAGATGCTAAGAGACCAGTGCTGACCTCTGATTCCACTAGGGATTAATAGAAAATAAATAGTTCTGGTCTGCTCTTCTAACTGACTTCAACATATGATGAGTTCAGTGGTCATTTTCTAACAGGTCCCCTGGCACCTTCCCCATCAAGACCGAAAGCTTCCGGGGGTCAGAGTCGCACACATTTGTAAAGAGGGCTTTGCTGTGTGCTGAGCACATGAATTCATGCCAGGCAGCTTGCAGGGAGCTGCTGAAGATATTCCTGGCTCAAGCAGCATCAAGTGTGCTAGAGGTGAGTGACTTCCTAAGCAAGGTCCACAGACCACCCACCCCCACACCCCAGGAGTTTCTGCCCAGATGCTCACCGTGATGTTGCAGAGGATGAGGAAGAGTGAGATTTCCTTGAGTACCCTTCGTTTCCAATTGAGGTGGCTGTAGGAGTGAATGTAGGCCCTTGAGGCTCTCCGTAGATCCTGGCCCAGCTCCCTCAGGGAGCCTCTGCGAGGCAGCTCAGCATCCTGCTTCCCCATCACATCTGCATCCGAGAGCACAGGCTCCCAGAGCGGGCGGCGGTGCAGGCCCTCGATGATGAAGAGGTTCTGGGTGATGTGTTGTAGGATAAGCAGCAGGGAGTAGGCCAGGATGAGCTGGTTGAGCAGCTCATGTGGCCGGGTGGCCACGATAGCCACGATGGAGAAGTAGGCGATGCCCATCTGGCCCAGGGCAGCGCCCATCAGTAGCACCACATCCAGGCTGCGGGTGGGGTTCTTGAGCGTGTCCAGTTCTCGCTCCTCCAGCCCGTGAATGGCTGTGCCTGCCAGGCACGCCAGGCTCATGGTGGGAAGCACAACCACATAGTATGCATAGTAGAGGGTGAAGTACTGGCGGCCTATTTCAGGGCCGCTTGCCTCGATCTGGAAGAGCACAAAGACGCACACACCAGCCACCAGCGCCAAAAGGCCCATCAGGGGTCCAAAGATGACCCCATGCAGGCGGAAGGGTGGTCTGTTGGGATGGGCACCTGAGTGGGCTGCCAGGCGGCGGCCCACGTTCTTCCACATGACGAAGAGTACCGCACAGCAGATGAGGCAATACTCGGTGCTGAATGGGTAGAGCATCAGGTAGCCCTTCCGGAAGACCTCGCACACTGTGGCGTTGAGACACATGCAAGTATTCGTCTCGTTACCTGAGAGGGGGTAGGGCAGGAGGAGACAGCATCTCAGGCAGGCCCTGCACTGGAAACCCTAGTGCCAATGATCACTTTCACCCACCTCCTGGAGCACACTGGATTCAGATGGCACCCAGCCAGATGTTTGTTTTTCAGATGTGGAAACATCTGAGGCCGGAGCATAAAGATTGGAAATCACAAAATGATCACTCTTTTACAAAGGGATTCGAGACTCCAGGTGCCAAACTTTCACAAAACATTTCAGGCATGCTCTCCCTGATTCCAAGCATCACTTCCACATTTTGCTTGGTTGGCAGAGCAAACCCGTCATTTGCAATATGAAACTGGGCTGCCACACCTGAATGCGGTGACCGGCCTCAGCATGACACACTGGGGTAATTAGAAGTCAATGCCTCTGGATGAATGCACGGTGTCACAGGGATCACGGGAGCCAAAATGCTTGAGCTGAAACCAAGTCAGACTTTAGGTTGTACATCTAGGAAAAGCAGAGGAGAGGGAAGGAGCCAAATGCCACCACTGGGAAGCAATTGGAAAACCTCAAGGTGATTTCAAAAAAAAATCTTTACCAGAGACTTCAGTGATCACTCAATGGGCTGTCCCTGCAGGATCCAGGTTTGGTTCTCAGCACCCACATCAGGGGCTCATGACCACCATAACTCAGGTTCCTCAGGCTCTGATGCCCTGCTGCCTCTGGGGACACCCACACTCTTGTGCACAGACTCTCTCACACAAATAGCCACACGCAACAACATAAATTATTAAAAAAAAATTAGAGTGTTAACCAAAGTGCCAGGTGTGGTGACACACACCTGAAATTCCAGAGCTTAGGAGACCAAGGCCGAAGGATCTCAAGTTCGAGGCCAACCTGGGCTACACAGTTAAACTCTGTTTCAGAAAGTCAAGGATTAGGAATGTGGCTTTGTAGTTGAGTTCTTGCCTAATATAAGGCCCCAAGTTTGAACCCCTATACTGCAAAAACAACAAACAAACAAACAAGAACTTAAACTTGGAATAGTAGCTCACACCTGTAATCCCAGCACTTGGGAAACTGAGGCAGAAGGATCAGGAATTTGGGTTAGCCTTGGCTAACCTGCCTCAGAAAAACGTAATCACTATGTCGTATATTTGGTGTGTTTGTATGTGTGTGTTTATGTGTGTGTGTGTGTGTGTGTGTGTGTGTGTAGGCTTGATGTTTATTTGTCTTCCTTAGTTGCTTCTCCACCTAATGTTCTGAGACAGGGTCTCTCACTGAACTTGGTGTTTTGGCTAAACTGACTGGCCATTGAGCTCCAGAAATTGCCCAATAATAATAAATTGAAACTCTGGGTGTGGCTAAGTGGTAGAGCGCTTGCCCAGCCTGAATGAGGCTCTGTTCCAACCCGTAGCCGCAGACAGACAAACACACATCCATGACATCACTGGGCCCAAGCTTCCTCTTTGCACTTTTTGTGCAAACAGAATGTAAGGGAAGGCCACAACATACAAACATGCCATGATTCCCGCGCTGGGTGTGTGAATGCATGAGAGCTGGTGCACACAGGTCATGATGCCACCTGTGGGTGGGGCAGACACATAGGTGTGGCTGAATCCCACAGACTGCGTGCTCCCCATGTGGATTTATGGGATGTTGCTTCAAAGGGCGGACTATACATACTCAGGATTAGCCAGACAGGATGATTTGGAGAGAGCTGTCTATCCACAAGTCTCCTTTCCCTCCTGGTATATTTAGATATTAAGATTGCATTAGAACAGCATTCCTTTCAGCCCCAAAGAGGCGTTTTTAGTCTCTTATAAGGAAAATGCAAATGTCATGGGTGGGTGCATGCTTGAAAGGCTTCTCAGTCAGGATTAGTGGCTGGTTTGCTCATGGCAACATGGCCGCAGTGAGTAGGACATCAAGTGCCAGTCCCTGATGGAGCATGAAGGGGACTATGGACACAATGAACTCTGTCTGTGTGCGCGCACATGTGTGCATGCATGTACATGTGTGCACATGCACATACAAACCAGAAGACACTCAAGAGGGTGTAGTCCCTGCTTTGTTTTTTTGAGGCAGTATCTCATTAACCGACAGTTCTAAGCTGGCTGGCCAGTGAGCTCTAGGGACTGATCTGTCTGCATAGTCTTTTTTTTAAGATAGGTTCTCACTGTGTAGCCATAGCTGGCTTGGAACTCACTACGTAGACCCTGAACTCACAGAGATCTGTCTGCCTCTACCTCCCAAGTACTGTGGGGACTAAAGGTCTGTGCCACAGTGCCTGGCTATGCCTAGATTTTTACATGTAAGCTCAAAGGGAACAAATACAGGCCCCTCTGACTTGTGTGAGAAACAATTTGTAGACTGAGCCATCTCTACAGCCCACACTTTTCTGTTTAACAATGACCTGGCCTTGAGTGTGCTCCCAACTTCATAACTGTGTTGCCTCCCTAGTTGACGTGTGTGTGTGTGTATGTGTGTGCACGCACACATCAACGTGACGGTGGAAGTTCTGGTCCCCTTTGTACCTGAGAACTTTTCCATGAGGGCGTCGAGCTCGGCCTCAATCTCACGGTGCATGGAGTCATTGGTCACAGCCAGAACCCACAGCAGCAGGTTTGTGGCCAGGGTCAGCATGAGGCCACACCTGGAGGAAGGGCCACATTCTGCTCACACATGCGGCTTACACAGCCTGGATAGCTCCCAGAGCCCCATCCTCACCGCTCTCTGCTGTTGGGGTGACCGCTCAGTCTCAGAAGCAGATCACAGAGCTGGTAGGATTTTAGGAGCCCTTAGGGGTCACTTGGAATGTAGCCTATGCTAACCCGAAGCTTCAGGTCCCTCCTGTCTGGGGAAGCTGGAGGGTGGTGGAAACAGAGAGCCCCAGAAGACTCCAGCTGGGGGGATGTCTCACCTAGTGAGGTTGGTCTGCACCTGAACACAGTCTTTGCAGCGTCTCCACAGCACCCATGTCTGGAAGAGACAGGGATCTTGAGCCCAGGTGCTAGTGACCTCAGTTGTGTGTGTGTGTGTGTGTGTGTGTGTGTGTGTGTGTGTAGTGTGGTGGTACATAGGGTGAGCACCTCAGTTGTATGTGTATGTGTGTGCGTGTGTGTGGTGTGGTACATAGGGTGAGCACCTCAATTGTGTGTGTGTGTGTGTAGTGTGGTGGTACATAGGGTGAGCACCTCAGTTATATGTGTGTGTGTGGTGTGTGGTATGGTACATAGGGTGAGCATCTCAGTTGGGTGTGTGTGTGTATGTGTGGTGTGTGTGTGTGTGGTGGTACATAGGGTGAACACCTCAGTTTTTTGGGTGTATGTGGTGGTACATAGGTGAGCACTTTAGGTGTGAGTGTGTGTGTGTGTGTGTGTGTGTGTGTGTGTGTGCAATGGAGGGAAGGCAGGCTTCCATAAGGAAGCCTAGGTTGGAATCCTGGCTCTGCCATTTCCTTTTTCCGTGCAGTATTGGGCCAGTGGTAAGCATCCCAGGACTGTGGCTCGCTCAGCTGTGAAAAGGGCCTCAATATCCACTGCTTGGGGAAGGGGAGACACCTACCTCGTGAGGAAAATAAGGCTGATGTAAATACAGCATAGTAGAGACTCAACAGATGGAGAAGTCGGGGTATCTGGGAGCTGGGTATAAGAACATGCAGGCACATCTAGATGAAGGTGTTTGTAGGTGTCGACAGGTATGTGTGGAGGCACACACGTGTAGAGGAGTGCTGTGTGGGTACACGGAGGTGAGCTATGACTGGTGTATGTCTACACCCCGGAGCATGGAGACGTTGCCTCTGTGGCTGGTTTTAGGGTAGGTTGAGTGGTCTGTGTCCCCGAAGGTATGGGGGGTGTGGGAGACCCGTCACCTGGACACTCATGAAGATGATCTCAATGACCGGAAAGATGAGTTCCACTTCTGACTTGCAGTGAATGTGACTCACATCGTAGCCCATGCGGAATGCATTCAGGCAGATAGTGCAGCTGCCGAAGAGCACCAGGGAGCCTGGCAGGATAGGATGGGCGGGTGGGCACAGGCACCTGCTCCCGAGCAGGTTCTTCTTCCCCAGCCCTCCCCACCCTCCTAGCACCAAGCACTTACCCCTCACCCAAATGGGTCCTGCATGAGGGTCACGGTACAGCACTGCGTGGGGCTTCCGTGTGGTGCCCACTACGTAGTAGAGGAGCCACGACAGGGAGAGGACCTTCAGCGCTGCCAGCAGGATCCACACGTCACCCAGAGTGACAGCCACGTTGTTGAAGATCATGCTACAGATGAATGCCCCACCCAGAAATACCACATTGAGGGCCAGGAGCCCCGAGAAGAGCTGCCCGGCCTTCTGGGCCTGTCGGTCTCTCCTCAACAACAGGGAGAAATGCCGTGCTAGCCAGGACTTCTGCTTTGGAGGGCATGGGAGCCCTGTGTGGTTGGTCGGCATGTCTGCTTGGTCATAGGTAGATGCTGCTTCGGTGGTCTCTGAAGATGACACGGGTGTGACCTGGGCAGGGGCTGGAGAGAGAGAGAGAGAGAGAGAGAGAGAGAGAGAGAGAGAGAGAGA
>LOJH01000686.1:24567-50622 GCA_001685095.1 Ellobius talpinus
GAGAGAGAGAGAGAGAGAGAGAGAGAGAGAGAGAGAGAGAGAAAGTTGATCGGCTCATCCCAGCTCCTAACGTCTGTGTGGTAAGATCATATTATGAACCCCTTCTAGCTGGAACACTGGAGCTGCCCCATATCCCTTGTGGGACTCAAGGTTGAGACAGACCAAGGTATATATACAGAAGTCCTTCATTCTGCACATGAGCATAAAGATCAAGAGCTACCTTTCCCTCCCCACCCATGACTGGGCCACCTCACTTCTCAACTCAATGCTTCATCTTAAAGTGAGATAATTGCTACATCCAGTCACCAAGGGTTACTTGAGTGCTGTCCTTTAATTGCGTATTTTTTTCGGAGCTGTAATTTTTCATCAGCAAAAGTCAGTGTGAGCCTGCTTGTTTATAGAGAAATTCCACTCACGAAATCAAGAGGGCAGGGGCTGGCTCCCTGATGGTGGGGTGTAATTGCCTACAGGGTTGTGTTGAGAAGGGTCCTGAGGTTGAGTTTTGGCTTGGTGGGAAAGAACACAGTGGTCTGGAATAATACTCTTTTAATCTGTAGATCCAGGCAAGGTCTAGATGACACCCAGTGGGTTCAAATAGAGTTTCTTCTGCAGGAAGGATGAAGGAGCTGGAAGAGAGAGAGAGTCCCCTCTAGGTCCTAAGAACCCCAGTGTTCATAAATAAATAAGAAAAAATGTGGTCAGGCAGTGGTGGCACACACCTTTAATCTCAGCACTCAGGAGGCAAAGGCAGGTTGATCTCTGTGAGTTTGAGGCCAGCATGGCCTACAGAGCTCCAGGATAACCAGGGCTACACAGTGAAACTCTATCTTAAAATACAAAAACAAAAAAATTACCAATATGACTAAAATGTATCTTTAAACTCAATAAAGGTTTGGAGGCAAAAACTCTGTGATTTGCCAAGCTGCCATTTGTATGGGATGGGTAAGGATCAACATGCATTCCATGCTTTTGACTTTAATTGCCCCAGATTCTGTCTGTTCCCAGTCTACTCTTGGCTGTCCTGTGAATACATTGCATACCAAGAGGGCACTGCCTGGACCTTACTCTTCCCCTGAATGTCTCTTGCTATTTCCTTGCTCATCTGAAGTTTTCTCTCAGGCCACCCACTGTCACCACTTGCTAGGGCCCAACCTTGGGCCACCCAATTGCTGCAGTGCTGTCCCTTGAGGTCACCTAAGGCACTGCTCCTCCCCAGTGGAACTGAGTTGCAGCAGAGAAGGCATGGTTCTACAGCTTCTGCGTACTCCCCAGCTCTGCAGCCTCGACAGCCCTCTGAGAGCTCCTGCCTCCAGGCATCCTGGCCTCAGGGCTCTGAGTTGGTGCTGACTCATCTCCTGCTTCTAATGTTCGTAATGCCAGGGGCTTTCTGGACTCACATGAGCTGGACTTCGTTTTTGCTTTTGTCCAGACCATGCATGCCATCACGTCCGTTCCAGCTCTCACTCTGTCTGCCCGCAGTCTTCTTCCCGTCCTTCATCTCCTCTCCTTCTTGGTTTCTCTCTTGTTAGCTTGCTTTCTTTATAGTCTAGCGCTGTAGCTCAAGCTACAGTTTTTCCTGCCTCTGCCTCTCACGTGCTAGGATTAGACATACCTGCACATCCCTGGCTATTTAGATTCACCACTACCTTAGTCTGGAGCCCATCTATTCTCTCCTGAACTAGCCTTCCTGCTCATGGTGCCTGTCTCCTACTGAGAGTCCTGCAAAGACAGCCAGTAGTCCTCAGTATAAAGTCCAAGGCTTATGGGGCCTTACTGAGTGAAATGAGATAGTGTGTGCTAATGAGGACCTGGTGTACACAGTGCTCAAGGAAGAGTGGCTGCTGCTGCTGCTGCTGCTTCCTGCTCCCACCTTCAAGTACCTCCCCAGCCCCCCACTGCTCTCCCCATGGGCTGTGACATCCTGCTATAGTTCCCAGAATGCCATCTACTCTTGCTCACCTCCCTATCTTTCCCCATCTTTGTCTATGATCCCCACCTTCTTCCTCTTTGGTGACTCCAGTTGATCCTTCAGGACTCATTCAGGCTGGGTGAGGCCCCTTCTTGCCACTCCCCAGCATCCCTTGCTCATTGCTTTGCCCAGTATGCTCTATCTTCATTCTCTGTCTGTCCCTCTGTCAAGACCCTCCTAGGAAGCCCTCACCTCAGTGGCCCTCACCATAGCCCCTCAGGGGCCCTGTTTTCCCACATGCACCCTGAGCAATACTGAGGACTGATAACTTCCAATGCTCTCTGTTGGACAGTGAAGCACTAAACTTTGAACCCCTTTCAAGACTTTATAAACAAGTTTCACTACTCCTCCAGTCCATTCTGTCATCCTTGGGAACAGTTCTACCTTCTTCCTGTCAAGCCCCCAGCCACACCTCAGGCTCCTCAAATCCATTCAAACCCAAGTAGAGGACTCCATGTTTTCCATGTGGTCTCTTGGCTCTCTCTTCTGCGGAGCTTTTTCTCTTGCCTGCCAGCTCCCACCAATGGCCCTCACCCAGCCTCTTCATGGGAAACCTTCCCTCTGCCCAAGCAGACATGTGGCTACTTTGTTGGGCCACTCCTCTGCTGAGCGTGGGTGTGAGTGTTCACCATTCAGGGCTGGGTCCCTCAAGATTTGGGACTACCCCAGGGCAGATAAGGGGTCCTGTTCCACTCATCTCTCCAAATCTAGCACAGTCCTAAAACCCAGCCTGGACCCGGGTTGTTCCCTGGGGGGCGGGATTTTAGCACCAGAGCTGCGGGCAGAGACCCTGCCCCTTAACTCTTTCCATCCTGGTGCAACTGAGGAGGCGGTCCAGATGCTTATCTTTCTACCTTCCCTACCCAGGTTGAGCAAGGTAAGGCTCCCAGGACACCTCCCTGCTCCTTTTCTGCCAGCTCTGGTGGCTCCACCTCATCATCCCCACTCCCTACTGATGGAGAGAGCCCAGATGGCATCTCTATGATCTTGGCCAAGCTACTTAGTTTCTGTAGTTAGTGTCCTTGTCCATCCATGAGCGAGCAACTACAGAACAGTAAAGCCCGGTACTCAATAAATCTGGCTCGCTTGCTTGCATGGCATCTAGCTCTCATCCTCCCTCTCCAGAGCCTCGTGCATGCTGGGCTGGTGTAGTACCACTGTGCTACATCCCCAGCGCAATACATTCTTGAATGAATAAGCGAAGGAACGAATACATGATACTCCCCTCAGGAGTTTTGTCCGAATTTAGTAATTTGATGCATGGAGAGACACAGCGAACCGCGCCTAGTAGATGTTTGTGAACTTCCCTATAGATCCCAGAGGGACTGAAAGGTTGGAGTTTTCCGCTCAGATTCCAGGCCTTGGGAGTGGGGAGGGGAGACCCTGGAGAACAAAGTTCCAGGTCCTCTCCCTTCAAAGGGCTTGCACTCTGATGGTTCCCCCTGCTCCCACGCCCGTGGTTCAGTGCTCCACCAGCGGTTATCAAAGGGGCAAGAACAGTTCACAGCCAGGCAAGGTATTAGGGTGAACATCAAGGGGTCCAGGAAAAGAGCTAGAATTAATGCGCTTGGCACCAACTAGAACTCAGCCATCCTTGGCACGCCTCTAGGCACGACGCCATTCCAAGGGAGTTCCTAGACACCAAACTGGTTTATGGATGGCGTTCAGAGGCGAGCGACGAAAGAAGAAACCGTCGGGGCCACAGAGCCAATAGTGCAGGGCCAGTTCCGTGGGAGGCTTAGGAGCACAAGCACGGAAGCTTCGGGATTTCGTTCCGAGCCGAGCCGGGAGAGAGAGGTCTAGGCAGCCCCAACACCAACCATCCATCCAGGTTTCTGGATTCTTTCAGGTCCGGGCACCCTCTTTGGGCTACGAGGACCCTTGAACCCGAAAGTGAAGTAGAGAGGAGAAGGTGGGCACAGAGCCAGAGTTGGGGTGCGCGATACAGAGGAGACAGTCTCGCCCCCCCCGCACTCTCCCCTCTCTTTCCAGTCCTTGTAGCTCCCGGCTCATGAACCCCACTTTGGAGCAGTGAATGTGAGGATGGGCTTCCAGGGAAGGTTTAGTCAACTGTTCCCGAGCACTCGGGGGTCCCAGCTCGAGCTGGGGAGCCCTACCTGAGGTCTGCGAAGCCATCGTCGCGGGCTCCCCAACGCCTGAACTGCAGCGCGTATCTTCCGTCCAGGCGAGGCCCCAGGAGCCCTGGGACAGATGCCTCGACGCCCTTTCCTCCCCCCCAACCCCCNCGCCGCTCGGGCTCCAAGGCCCATCGATTTTTCTGTTGACTTTGGGAATCTCATTAATCCCTCGTTAATTACTCCGCCGGGGGCTCGGGCACAAGACGGGCAGCCAATGGCGAGGCGGCTGCGCCGGAGGGCGTGGCAGGAGGCGGGGCGGACGCGGGGGGCAGGGTCTGAGTGGGGGCAGCTCCCAAGGTGTATTGGGGTGCTTTGTCCTCAGCCTCGCACCGAGAACTTGCTGGCTTCAGGCTACTCTTGCCTGTGGTGTCTGAGCTACGAAAGGGACCCTCTTCTTTCCGGGTCTAGGTCGCCTTTTTTCCACACCCTACCTAGCTGACCTAGCTCCAAAGCTGCCTCCTGGGATGATCTCTCTGCGTTACAGCAAACCTGAAGTTGGGGTAGAAGAGACCCAAGGTTGAAGATGGGATTAGAAGGCAGGAGAGGAGGCAGTCTTTAGGGTCTCCTCTGGTCCTCCTCTTTTCCTCTCCCTCCCCTCTCCGCCTCACAACCCCATCACCCCCACCCTCAACCTCAAAGACTTGTGAACCTCATGGGGATGACAGCCAGGTATTTCCCCTCTGATGTCTTCAGTGCTCTAAGTGTCACTGTTCTCTTCCCCCAAATTCCACCACTCCCAGCCTAATCCAGGTATGGCTCTCCCTTCCTGCTGGCTGTGACGTCTCCATTTCAATCTCTGACTCTCTCTCTCACACACAAAACCAAACGGACTGATGCTGGCGAGGTAGCTGTGAGTAATGGCTCAGGGGGATCTGGGTTCCATCCCTAGGACCTATAAGGTGGAGGGAGAGAACTGATTCTGCAACTTGTCCTCTGACCTCCACGGACACACGCACCGCATCAGGTGAACACTCACACGCATGCACATGCGCAGAGAAATTAAAATGTAATAAAATATAAAAACAAATAAGCCCAGTGATACGCACTTGTAATCACAGTACTTGGGTGGGGAAGTATGACCATCTGGAGTTAAAGGTCATCCTTAGCTACAGAGGGAGTTAGAGGTCAGCTGGACTCCACAAGACCCTATCAAAAACAAACAAACAAACAAAAACAAACAAAAAACAACATAAGGTAATACAAAACCAACTCTGTCCTAGCTTTCCTGCCTCCACCTCTGTACACAGCTGGAGCAGAGCGGAAGTCTTGTGGCTTTGGAAGGATTCCTAAAGACCCCAAGCAGAGTAAGTAACTGTACTTACTCTGGGGGTAAGGACTGCCCCAGCTTCTCTTAAGCTGGAACCACCTCTTATGTCTATACTAAGAACTCACGCTCCCGGTGTTCCTGAGATGTCTGAAGGAAAAATGTCTGCTGCTTGGGGTTAATGGGTTCAGATGCAGGGGAGGATTGCCTCCTGTAGATCTATAGCATAGGAGAGTAACAATGGCTGGCAACAATCCATTGCATATTTCACAACAGCAAATGAGGGGACTTTGAATGCTCCCAACACATGCGCTCCACGTTCTCGGTCTGAGGCAACCAATATGCTAGTACTTGGACTGGATCCTGACACATTGTACTCTGAAATGTACACTTACATTTACAATTACTATGTATCAATTTAAAAAAATGTCAGTAGCTAAGCGGTGGTGGTGCACGCCTTTAATCCCAGCACTTGGGAGGCAGAGGGAGGCAGATCTCTGTGAGTTCGAGGCCACTCAGTCTACAAGAGCTAGTTCCAGGACAGCTAGGACTGTCTCAAAAAGAAAAAATGTTAGTAAAAACAACAAAAACCTCTACTGCTGCTCATAAGAAAGAATGTGAGGGCCGGGGAGATAGCTCAGCCAGCAAAGTGCCACAGAAGTGAAGACCTCAGTTGACTCTCTGACACCACATAAAACACCGGCTGTAGTTGCACACCTACAATAGAAGGGCTGGGACGAGGGCAGGGGGATCTTCAGAGCTCAATGGCTAGGCAGTGGTGCTGATTTGGTGAGCTCCCCATGAGAAAGCCTGTCTTACATGATAGGGGCTGGAGAGATGGCTCAGCGGTTAAGAGCACTGGCTGCTCTTCCAGAGAACCCACACGCTGGCTCACAACTGTTTGTAGCTCCAGTCCCACAGGATCTGGTAGCGTACAGGCAGGCGAAAACAATGCTGGCTCATGGCTTAAAGCACTGTGCAGAACCCCAGAATTCACGGAAATGGTAAATGCGGTGGCTTGTTTGTCCTTCCAGCCTTAGAAAGCAGAGCTGGAATCCCCAGGGTTAGTGGGCTACTAAGATTAGCCACAGGAAGTGAACTCTGAATCTGACTGAGGGACCCTTACTCAAAGAATAGACGAAAGTGAAAAGGTGGGTGATTCCTGACACCAACCTCAGGCCTCCATGTGTCCTCACACACGTGTATACACACACACACACTCACACATACACCCCTCACATACCTGTATATATACACCTTCACACATGCATGTATACACATATATCCTCGCACACATGCCCTCACATGTGTTCACACCCCACACGCATGTGTACGCACATGCTCTCACACACATGTACACACATGGGGTTGGAAGAGCGCAATGTAGAGAGCTCCCTGAGGTTGACCTCTGGCCTCTACGCTCACCTGCACATTTGTACAGCACACATACACACATACACACATGCACACAGTCTACAGATTACTGTTGCCGATGAAAAGGCTCTAGGTCTCTGTATCTGTGAGCCTCAGTTTCCTTTAAGTAAAGCATGGGCATTAGATGAAATCAGTCCTCACTAACGTCCCCCATAGCATCAGAAAGGCGACTATATCCACGGACACTCCACTGGTCCCTCCCAGTCATTCTGTCATCCACTGTTCAGAAAGTCTACAGTTTGGACTCAGCTCAGCTCACCCGCGGAAAAGGTGGATTTTTTGAAAACCTTGAACCTTTCCAGCTCAGACCTCCAGGTTCCTCTCCAGCGGTCAGCGCAGGCAAGGCAGCTGAGACAAGAATTGGGGACGAAAGTGCAGGTGTGGGTTTATTGGTTCCCAGCTCCAGACAGTGCACAGACCACACAGCTGGGATTAGAGAGAGAGCCAGAGACAGTATTTCCAGATCCTGTCTGGTCCTAGGCAATGCTGCAGGGAGTTAGTTCCCTGCTTCAGTTTCCTCCGGCTCCAGGGTCATGCAGGAGTAGATGGATGGGCATGTCTCGATTTTGATTTAAAAATTCATTCTGGAAAAATAAACTTTGGTGAAAATTCTAGTCTTGGGCAGGCAGGGAGTGAGCGCCAGCCCTCTTCAGCCCCAGAGGTGCTGGGGTTCCTCTACCCTGTCTCCGTGTGGAGCCGTCAGGACAGCACGTAAACCTCCAGCAGACTGGAGACAGCATGCATTCGGTAGAAGATGCCAAAAGGCAGGCAGATGTTGACGATGGCCGCCCAGAGGGAGTAACCGTAAAAGTCCACCTCCACGGTATTGCTGAAGTGCGGGCGGGCACCGAAGGCAGGCATAATCCACAGCTGTCGAGGGAGAGGGGTGCATCAGGAGCCTGCTGTGACTTCTGTGAGCATGGAAGGTTGGGATCCCAGCCTTCTAGCTTGGTGGCCCATCAGGGACTGTCACCCAGGGCTGACCTCCAGCATTGAGGAGAGGGCCTGGAAGAGGAGCTGAGGAAGTGTGTCTAACTAGACGGGCCCACTCCTAGCTGAGGACCCGCCTGAATTCACTCCTCCCACCTTTGGCCTTCCTACGCAATGGAAGTTTCAATAGGTGAGGTAAGGCACTGATACAAACAGCTGAAGGGGCAGCCCCGGGGAGAAGTGTGCCTGAGGACTGGTGGTAGAATCGATTAAGTCTTAGGTGATGAGGTGTGGGGAGGTTTCAAAACCCAGCCAGGAGGCCACCCCACTCCAACCCTCCACCACCTCTACTCCTGTTTCACACCTCCTCCTTGTCCCTTCCATGTGTGGGAGAAACCAAAGGCTAGAGTCCTGCTTCACCTCCAGATAGGAACTCAGATCTTCCTTATGGGTGTGGGATATGGAACAAAGGAACAAGTCTTCAAGGCTAGCCTAACCCTTATGCCAATTAACTCCATTCTTGGGGGACATCACAGTCTCTCCCGAGTCTAGTGCTGTTCTAGAAAATGAGCAATGGGAGGATGCTGCCAAGAGTGATTCAGATGCCGGGTGGTGGCGGCGCACGCCTTTAATCCCAGCATTCGGGAGACAGAGGCAGGAGGATCTCTGAGTTCGAGGCCAGCCTGGTCTACAGAGTGAGTTCCAGGACAGGCAGGACTGTTACATAGAGAAGCCCTGCTTCAAAAAAGAATTAAAAAGAAAAAGAAAGAAAAAAAAGAAAAAGAAAAGAGTGGTTTGGACTCAGATACTTGAAGCAAGAACAGCCTCTTGGAAGGTAGCTCTCAACCTCAAGGCCAGGCTGAAGGTGGGGGTGGGGGAGGCAGATGTAAGGTCAGAGCTTGAAGACTGAGTTTTTTTTTTCTTTAAAGTAAAATTGACTGTTGGAAGTCTGCATGGGGGCTCACAGTCCCAGCCTCAGGATCAGACTGCATTAGGGTGTTTCTATGTTAGCGATCCTCTGCTGGATGATATAGCCAAAACGGCTGCTTTTGGACTGAGTCAGATTTCATTAGAGATTTTTTTTGGCTTGAGATACACAGTTGTCATTTGGTGTAAATGGGGGATTGGTTAAAAAACTGACCCTGGAAGCAATAGTTTATGGAACCAGCACACAAGCATGTTCAAGTCCCTTACATAAAATAACTTACGTATATCCTCTTGTATACTTCAAATTACCTTGTTCACTATATATATATATATATATATATATATATATATATAAATGCTATGGAATTAGTTTGTACTTTGTTTTGTTTAGGGCATAATGACAAGGAAAAAATACATTCAATATGATCGGAATTTCTTTCACTAATATTTTCCTTCCAAGAGTTGCCCAAATCCTGGGGCATGGGACCTGCAGACCCAGAGGCTGGCTGTCCCCAGAGAAGCTTGTTTCTGTATCAGCTATTTCTGTGTCGGGGACTGTGTCTACACTGGGGCACGACTATGCTGGGTGTAGCTATGCTAGGAACGTTTCTCTTTGGGGTTTGGGGGCACCATCTTACTATGAGGGTTTCTGCTTTGGGGTATTTCCTTCCAGAGAACATACTTGTAATAGAAAAAGTCTCTCACTCTTTATAGGTGGCTTTGCCAAGTCACCTGGAAGGGGGCAGCTGTTGTGCACACCCCTCTTCCCAGCCGGCCCTCTGTTCCATCCCTGCCAACAGACTGCTCACACTTACGCTGATCTCTGTGACTTCCTGAGGCTGCTCCAATTATTCTGAGAAGCAAGCAGGGTCACAAGATCCTGGGAGCAGTCACACCTCCTCCCTGGGGGTGAGGGCCTTAGCCCTCCCGCTCTCTGCTCTCTCTCGGCTCCCTCTCACTTCCACCCAGCCCCCATGCCAGCCTTCCTGGGACCCCTCCCTCAGGTGCCCTCATGACAGAGGGCTGGGACTGCATGCTCCCTGTTTGCCCTGAAATGTTATTTGCCGAAAGGCTGCAGCGGTTCCTCTATGAACCTGCTTCTAAATAAATTCTAGAATGAGCCTTTGGCAAGACAGAGAAGGTTCAGTCCTCCCCCAGCCTAGGGTCACCCCCACCCTACTCACCCTCACCTCCCTCAACTACTCACAATGACATTGCAGAGCAAGAGAAACAGAGAGATGTCTTTGAGGCACCGACGTCGCCAGTGGCACCTGGGAGCTGAGATGATGGCCATTGCTTCCTGAGGACTTTCTGGGTTGGGGCTGACCAGCCTGGGGGTGGGCGGGCAGGAGGGCAAGGTGTGAATGGCATCCAGGTTGGCAAAGGTGATGCCTTGGCAGGACTCCTTGGGGGGCATTTCGCAAGGCTCAGTCCCAGGTGGTCCCCGATGGAGGCTTTCAATGATGAACACATTCTGGAAGGTATGCTGAGCAATCATAAGCAGAGCATGTGACAGATTGAGTGCCCCCAGCAGGTCCCTGGGTGAGCCCACTACCACAGCCACGATGGAATAGTAGGAGATGGCATACTGGCCCATCGCAGCGCCCATTAGCAGGGCTACATCCAGGGTGCGTGTCGGGTTCTTATGGTGGTCCATGGCCCGGCGATCAAAGCGATAGATGACTGAGCCACTCAGGCTGACCAAAGTCATGAGCCCCAGACAGACGATATTGAAGCTGTAGTAAGTGACCAGGGCCTGCTGGGTATGGTCTCTCTCTCCACTCACCTGGACCTCATAGAGGATGAAGACGGCCAGGCCCACAACAAAGAGTAGCAGGCCCACAATTGGACCCGCAAAAAAAGTCTCCCGGAAGAGGCTGATCCTGGACGGCGTGTGGCCGTGGCCGTGGGTGGAGGCAATCAGCCTTCCCACGTTCTTCCACATGACGTACAGCATGGTAGAAGCAAAGAGGCTGTACTCGATGTTGAAGGGGTACAGGTAGAAGTAGCCTTGCTGAAAGATCTGGCAGATGGCCGTGCTGCAGGGGCACGGGTCTCCTCCGGCTGTGCTGCCTGCTCGTTCTGCTGCGGAGAGAAGGGCACAGGGCTGGGCTCTGTCTTCTTCTAGTCTGTGACAAGTGAGGGCATGGGTTCTCTCTGCCATTTACCACTGCAGCCCAAAGGACTCCACAGGGTCTGGCTTCTTCATTCATTCCATGATTATTTATTGTGCCAGACGCTACAAGACAAATCAGTGCTAAAAATGAAACAATAAAAATCTGGGGCTTGGGCTGGAGAGATGGCTCAGTGGTTAAGAGCATTGACTGCTCTCCCAGAGGACCTGGGTTCGATTTCCAGAACCTAAAATGGCAGCTAACATTTGTCTGTAACTTCAAAATCTGACCACCCTCACAGACATACATGCAAGCAAAACATTATTGCAAATAAAAATCAACAAATTTTATAAGTCTGAGGCTTGGAGAAGTCTCAGTTTATAAAGCTTATAAAATATGAGGAATGCGGGCATAAGTTTGACTCCACGGTACCCATGTAAAAGGTGTGGCATGGTGGTACGTATGTGCCCCAAATCCTTCTGCTTGGTAGGCAGAGGCAGGGTGTCCCTGAGGCTAGCTGGTCAGTCAGTTTAGCTGAAGCTGAGGTCCAAATTTAGCGAGATAACTGGCTCAGCAGGTACAAAGGTGCTTGCCACCAATTACCACCAAGCCTGTGGGCCTAAGTGTAATTCCCAGGACCCACATGGTGGAATGAGAGACCCAACTCCTGAAAGCTGTTTTATGACCTCTGTACACACACACACACACACACACACACACACACACACGCACCCATACAGAGACAGAGAGAGATTCTATAAATATATAAATACCTGTAAAAAATTAAAAGAAAAGAAAGAATTGAGAAACTACTTAACATTGTCCTCTGGCTTGCACACACACACACACACACACACACACACACACTCAAACACAAAAAGAAAATGGGGACTGCAAGTCTGTGCACCTCCATTTCTCCAGTCTCTCCTGATTCATGGAGACCCATTGCTCCCTGAGTTAGGCAGGCTCTGGACCTCATAAAAGAAAACGCTTTCCCCAGGCCAGCCCCCTACAGCTCTCTCTGCATTTGACAGCTCAGAGCTCCCGCTGCTGTGTCCAGACCCCCACCACGATTCCCATCACTGCAGTTTGCGCCATACCGAGAGGGTTCAGAATGGGCTGTCTAGGATGCCTGGGGCCTCGGCAAATGGCTCTACCCGAGCTGGATCTGTGGATGAAGAAGCTGAGGCCCAGTGAGGTCTGAGAATTGCGAGCCAAGGAAAAATGCCTGACTCCCAACACTGCAGCCTCTCCTGTTACGGTGACCACCTCTCTGGGGCTGTGGTCTCCACCATCGAGATTCCCTGTGTACACCAGGTGGCTACCAGTCTTTCTACACTGGGGTCTCTTTGCAGACCGGGGCTGTGCTTCCAATTTCTGAAGCCTCCCTTGTGCCAGTAGGGGTTGTGGGTACACGTGAGAGTCTTAGCTATCTGGTTTGGTCCCGGATAGAGGAGAAGCGCAGAGATCTAGAACCGGTGGACTGTGAAGGATGTTCTTTTTCAGGGTAACTCACTGGCTAAAAGCAAAGGTGTGTTTGAACACTTCCATTTTAGGCTCTGTGACCTTGGGCAACTATTTACCTACCTATGCTTCTATAAGATGGGACCATTAATAACATTTATCTCCAAAGGGAAGTTGTTAGACAGAACACTTGAGGCATTTTGCACCAAGCAAAGCCGTCATGTGTTCAAGTGATGTCATCATGAGGTCATCACCCCCATGGGGAGGGGGTTGCCTTTCTTTCCTCCCCAGGCTGGAAGGCTGAACCACACTGTCTCCCTTCCCTTTCTGTAATGTCATCAGTCTCGCCCTTCCTTCTGGAAGCTTGGGCTCCTTCTTGGTAGAATGGAGACCTGGAGAGTATGGCCAAGACCCTCAAGGGTGGGGAAACACGTTATACACTCTTGTTCCTTGTTGCCTCCACCCACACACAGGGAGTGTCTGGAGCAGGGGGAGGCTCCGGCTTCTACCTTTACCACCATGCCCTGGCAAAGGCATGGTTGACTGACTGTGAATACACCCAGCACCCATCCAGTGCCTGGCAGCCACAGGACTAGTGCTTACAGAAAACTTACGGTCAGGGGTGAGGCGGGAGTGGCTGCTGTTGCCGAAAGAGCCGCTGTAGGAATGGGCCTGGTGCACAGACTCATCCACGACGGCTGCCATCCAGATGGCTAGGTTGGTGGTGAGGGTGAACATGAGCCCACACCTGTATCAGAGTGATGGACAAGGAGAATAAAAGGCTCGTGAGTCTTGGACTCACTATGGTCCCTGGCAAAGCAAGACAGGGTCAGGAGTCCTCCTGAGAGATGGAGTTATGAAATGAGAAGGGCAGATGGACCCCCGTGAAATGGGAATTGAACTTGGAAGCCAGACTTGTCCTGGTGGGATGCCAGATAAGAGAGGGCCAGCGGGTGTCCTGAGGCTCAGGCCCCACTAGGGGAAAGGGTACAGTCCAGGCAGTGGAAAGTTAGGACAAAGGGGAAGAGGTGGCTGACACCCCACCCAAGACAGAGAGGGAAGAGCCGCACCCAGGACGACAGGCTTCCTCTCTCATGCCAGGTGAGCCCTTGGCCCACAGACACTGAGCTGTGGTTCTTACCGGGTCAGGTCCAGGTGGGTGTGGATACAGTCTTTAGCAGAGACCCAGAGAAAGTAAGTCTACAGAGAGAGGGGGACAGGCTCAGTACCATGTACATGGGCTGATCTCCGGAGCCCAGTGCCCAACCACACCCACTATGGCATTTCTCTTATTCCAAGAAGCCTTAGACTAATCAAGTTTATTTTAGCGTTATAAAAGGAGAAGGAATAATTTCTCTTTCCACTCTATACTTCAGCTTGTTTTTTTTTTTAAAAAAATAGTGGCTCTCTGTTCCTTAAAGCTTGGGGAAATGCCAGACATTTTCATCTTGATGAGATTTGAGGGGAGAGCCAGGGTGATAGAGGGGCAAGTGGACTCTTGGCTACCAAGTAATGTTTTTCTGGGAGCAAGGTCAGGCTCAGACTAGATCTTGCTCAAGATCTCAAGGTAGAAAAGGTTTTTGGGGTTTTACTGTTGTTGTTGAGACAGGGTCTCTATGCAGCTCTGGTTGACCTTGAATTCCATATATAGACTAAGCTGGTCTAAGACTCGCGGTTATCTGGTTATCTGTCTGCCTCTGCTTCCCAAGGGCTAGTCTTGAACTCATTATGCATGAAGAAGTATCTTTGAACTCCTGACTGCTCTGTTGATACCTCTGGCCTCTTTGTTCACATCCCCTGCTGTCTTCTTCCTTTGTGGATTTGAAAGGCCTTGCCCTCATCTGAATGCCACTGAATCCCTGCCAGAGGACTTACCTAGATGGAGGTGTTCGTGTTTTCATTTTTCCTGAGCATTCTTCAAACTTTTGAAATGTAAAAGACTAAAGCTACATTAAGTGTCCCGGCCACATGTGTGCAGCACTATGGACATCTGGGTGGCAGGGGGATGCTTTAAGGCATGGCACCATCCTCCCCTGGTCATCTTGCTAATGCTACAAGGTGAGCTTATCTTCTGGTCCCATGCAAGAGCACTCCTGCCTCAACTCAGTCAGCTCTTTCAAAAGGATCTTTATGCAACACATTGAAACAAAAAAGCTAGCAAGCCAGGTGTGGCACACTCCTGAAATTCCCGGACTGGGGAGGTGGACACGGGAGTTCAAGGCTAGTCTGGGCTGTGTGAAGTGAGTCACAAGAGGACAAAGAAAAGAAAGTGATTGGAACTTTTCTGAAAAATCATCCTTACGGGATGCCCTGCCTCCTAAACAAACATCAAGCGTGGAGCTCTGACTGAGATTAAACAAGCCGTAGCCATGGTCATGGTCACAGCACAACCCTAGGCAGAGTCTGATGTCCTCCGTGGACACCCAAGGTTCTACCAGACAGGCTGTCACAACTCACACCTCCTAGGTGTTAATTACTGGCACCACTTAGGTTGAAATAAAGTTGCAGCACCCCTATGTAGGAACTCACATTTAGACAGACTTCATGAGTCAGTGTTTCCTTGTTTATGGACTCATATGATACCTACCACAGTCTGACGCGGTTTACCGAATTGCTCAGGGCTAGGGGTTGGTATGTGTGAAGCTCAGATCTCCTGAGCTTCTGCATTAGGCTCTTCCCCCTACAGGGACATTCCTTCAACCCACCTGGACAATGACAAACACAGCTTGGATGATGGGGTGCAGGATCTTGATGGCCGACTGGCACTCTAAGAAACTGGAGTAGTAACCAGTCTTGAAGACATCCATGACGAGGGTGCAAATCCCAAACAGCACGAGCCCACCTGAGAATCAGGGTCAGCAGGGGAATAGTGTATCAGGGAGGCAGGAGAGAGGGCTTGTAGGGTGGAGGATAGGTTCTGAAGGTGAGGGGCTAGCTGGGGTGTGTGTGTAGGGAACATGTGGGCAATTGGGTGGGAGAATGGATGAGTGGAGAGGTTGGGAGGATGAGTGAATGGGCGGATGGATGGACAAATGGATGGGCTGAGAGATTACTGGGTGGATGGATGAGGGCAGGAACAGGCAGACGGATGGAGGAACAAACAGAGAGGGTGAGGGACAGAGAAATAGAGGATGGATCGGAATATGGGCAAGCTGAAGGGCTGGGAGATGAAGAGGTGTGTGGGAGATGAGTGCACGTGCATGACTGAGGGGGAAGAGGGAGGACATCCTGTGTCCCCTCCATTGCACAGACAAGGGGAAAGCTGGGGACAGACCTTGTCGGCTGCTATTGTCTTTCACTTTTTTTTTGGTCTGCATACAAAAGCTCTGCATGACCATCCCTGTCCAATCTTTAGACAAGCCAAAGAAGCTTCCTCCACCTCTCGATATCCTCTAGGACCCGTTTCCCTCTCTCCACCCCCTCACTGCATCCGACCCCAAGGAGCTTTCAGCCACATCACCCTACCCAGGGAACTTTCAGCAAACCTGTCTACCCAAAGTCACAACCCTGCAGGTCCTCCAGGAGCCCCAGACAGCAACTTCCCACCGTGCCCACCGCACTCTTGTCCTCATATCCCAGGGCACCTCGGAGCCAGATGGGCCCGGCATGCGCATCCCGGTAGGGTACCGCATCCGGACAGCGCGCGGTGCGGAGGAGGTAGAAGATGATCCACAGCGCGGCCAGCAGCATCATGGTGGTGAGCAGCGCGAACACGTCGGTGTCATACACGGCCACCTTGTTGAAGGCACCACCGCTGATGAGCGTGGAGGCGGGCAGCAGCACGTTGACAGCCAACAGCACCGACAGCAGGCGGCCGCCCTTTTTCCACACCTCGCGGGGGCTGGCCGGTGGCCCCGGCAGGCTCTCCTTGGGGTGCTGGACCAGTTCCTCCTCCGGCATGGTGGGGGTGACTGGAGGAGGTTGAAGGGATCACTGCGGGGTCGAGGGGGAGGGGAAGGACGGGATTCCAGGTCAACCCAGGGGGCTCTCCTTTCCTCCTGGAAGGGATTTGGGGACCCTGGAATGTGGGGACTAAGGATGCTAGACCGAGCCCTGGGGAAGAAGAGAAAAACTGAAGACTGAACCTCTCCCACCTGGACCGGAAATATTGTACTGAATGAAAGAAGCAATGGCGTAGGCCGGGTCCCGCACAAGGTTCCGCTCCCCAAATCCTACAGTCCCCTGGCCAGGGGCACGCACCTGGCTGCACTGGTAGCTGACAGCAAGTTGGGGGTCAAGGGGCAGCGAGCGTCTCCTCTCTCCCACGCCGGGCTGGACCAGTGCTTTATACCGGAGAGGGCAGAGTGATTTACAGCCACAAGGGCCCGGCTCCATAAACCTCTCAGTCCCACTCAAATGATCCATCTTTTCTCCGAGCTGAATTTAGGGAAGTCAGATAAGGTGAGATTTATATTTACCTGTTAAGATCGCCTCACCCTGTCGCGCTGGCGCGGCCAGGGTTCAGGAGCGGCCCCATTCTGCGGTGCCTAGAGGGTCCTCCGCCCCCAACACCCACTGCAACCTGGTACTAAGAGATCGCACCCAACCAAAGCCTGTAGAGCAGACTCCCACCCCAGTGCCCGCCTGCACCTAGATGCCGTCGCAGCTTAGGGGTCACCTATATCTTGGATCTTGCTTGTTGTCCCGGGATCGGGACAACAGTTCTCCCATTTCCCCACCTGCCCTCAGAGTGATCCAAGTTGGTCTTCCTGTATCTCTTACTACTGCTGCCAGGAGATGCTTGTTGGATGCTGCAAAGTCTGGTTCCCACGGGGTGCCCTCAGCCGGCTTGCAGTCGTTTAGCTCCCCCTGCTGGAGAGCCGTTGTCCGACCCCGCGCGAGTAGGCTAACTCTGGAGGCACTGCTGCGCCCTGCTCCCGGATTGTCTTGCAGTGAGTGGGTCCTCCTGCTCCTCTAGGCCCACTGTCCTCCGGATCAGAACTACCTTTCCACCCCACCCTCAGACACCATTCTCTAATCTTTGGCGCGTTCCTTTTGATGGGTGAATAAATCAGGGAGTCCAGCTCCCGGAGCTCTGTCGAGGACATCCTAAATTGTTCTCAATACTGAGCTTCAAGAGGCGCAACGCCAGAGTAGAAGCTTTTGACGCGATAGAGCTGGGCTTCAATTGAATCATCCCTGTGTGCTGAAAAGCAGGGCGTTTAGGACCCAGGGGAAGCTCCTGGGCGGCTCTTGGGCAGTGAGAGATTTCCCCCCTCCCTCTCCTGGTGCGCGGCTCAGATATCCCGGTAGTTTGTAGTCCTCTGTAGTCGTGGCTCTGGAGCCCCGCATCCTCCATCTGCGCCCGCAGGGGCTGGTGGCACAGGCTCCTGCCCAGCCCCTTCCCTCAAACCCATGTTTCAGTCCTAACCTGGCTGCCCTCCCCGTCGGGGGGACATTTCTCGGTGCCCCTTGCACGACCCGTCCAACTCGGGCGCCATGAATGACCAGTATCACCGGGCCGCCAGGGATGGCTACTTGGAGCTCCTCAAGGAGGCCACCCGGAAGGAACTGAATGCCCCTGACGAGGATGGCATGACCCCCACCCTCTGGGCTGCCTATCATGGCAACCTGGAGTCTCTGCGCCTTATTGTGAGCCGAGGGTGAGTATACTCTGCCCAGCCAGCAGGGAACCGTAAGAACCCCGTGTCTCAAACCTCATGGCATCTCTTACCCTCTCCCCTGAGGTGCCCTCTTCCCGTATGGATAGCCCCTAAGGTGAGACCGTGCAGCCTGCCATACTTTGAGAGACACACGTGGAGGGGACATCAGCCGAGGCTGATGACACTTGTGAACTGTGTGTAGGGCTTAGAGGGGAGGAACTGCGATGTGGCTGGGGGGGCGGCTGCAGAGTGACTCAAAACTTAAAGACAATTCTGAGATGGGGGCACCTGGATGTAAGAATTAAGGGAAGGGGGGAACCAGAGAGAAGGCTGAGAAGTCTCCAAGGCCCTAGAAGTGGGGGCCAGAAAGGAGAGACCTTCACTGCCTATTATCCAACCTAGGAGTCAAAGGGCTGTCCCCACAGCACCAGATGCTCCCACAGGACGAGTCTCACACTGACCTGTGCCTTCTCACCACGCCACTCCTGAGATTTATGGGCACTGTCCGCACTACCAAATGTCACTGGTTCAGCCAGTGATTAACTCTCTGCACCCCTCCCCCACTGCAGGACAGTGAAGTGGGAAGTCATGTATGAAGGGAGGGCATCTGCTCCCCTCCTCCCTCTGGAGCTGTCCTGGGAAGGAGGGTCAGCACAGAGAACCCGGAGGGGTCAGGCAATGTAGGATCCAGGGTCACTGAACTGGGTTGGGGGAAGGGGATTAAGTCACATTACCAGAACTATCCTAGCATCAACAGTTTGGTAGGGCTGGCCTGGATACTGGTGTGATCTGGGCAGGAGAAGGATGCCCCCAGAGGGTTCATGTCAATGTCTCAGGTTCTAGGAGTCAAGGGCCGGGGCAGGGATTGTGTTGACCCTGGTATTTGGAGTGCCTGAATATGTGGGGAAAGGTTTCAATCTCCTCTGGCAGCCCCTTGGGTCTAGAAGCAGGTGGAGACAGCCTGGGATCAGACAGCCTAGGCAGTGAGAGGCCAAGGCACACAGAGCTACTATCCCCCCCCNACACCCGTCAAAGAGACTCATGGAAGTCTCACACAGGGGTCTGAAGGGAAAGAGGGCTTGCCATTGGTTCTCCAAAGCCCTCAAGAGTTCTACAGAGGCAAGGATTTGTGCTTGATGAGGGAGGGTCTGTTGCCGAGCAACACTTCCCCACAGTATCCTACAGGACTTGGCAAGCAGAGGGGGAAGCTGAAGTGGGGATGGGAGCAGGGGTGGGGGTGCTGGGAGGTGTTGAGACAAGGGAGTGATTCTTTCCCCAGCTCTGGGCTGGCCTTGTGGCCTCATTAGTGTCAGGGCAGGACCCGGTGCTCAGACCAGAGAGAGAGTCAAGATTCCTAGAGAAGGCGCTGGACTATGGGCCTGAGTCAGACCCGGAGGGCATTAGAGAGGGCTTCTGGAGGGGGCCAGGCCACCGGCTTCAAAGGGCAACTTGAACAAGGGAGAGCAGCACAGCCAGGTCACCGGCCCTCTTCCTCTCCAGTTCTGGCTTTCCCCACAGTCCCCTTCTGGCCCAGGCCAAGACCCGACGCCTGCTCTAACACTGGCGTTGCCAGGCCTGGCCCCGCTCCCTGCAGACATGGCGGTGCCCACTGCATGCCAACGCGCACCCTCTCATGCTCTTCCAAGTTTAAGCCCGGCACACACCACCCTCTAGTTCTCTTATTCAGTCACCCTGTAACATGTGGCTTCTTCACAAACCACCTCACCCGCTTAGAGACCCAGACTCAGCCCTGGCCCACCACCTCTCTGGACCAGCTCCCCGCAGGGTCCATGAATAATTCACTCCTTTCTTTCAGCGCATCAAATATTTATCCCCTGAGATTCCCAGCCCTCTGTTCTCTAGGGGAAGGCCCGCCCCACCCCGCCTCCTAGGTAGCCCCGCCCCTTTGTGGGTTGGGCCATTCCCCCGTACTCCGGCTTTGTGCTCAATCCGGAAACATCTGTTGGCTCATCTCCTGGGAGTCTAGGTCTCGGCCATACGCGTTTCTTTAGGGCGGTGGTTCTCAACCTTCCTAACGCTGCTACCCTTTAATACAGTTCTTCATATTCTGGTGATCCCCCATCATAAACTTCGTTGCTACCTCATAACTGTAATTTTGCTACTGTTATGAATTGTAATGTAAATAGCTGATATGCAGGATATCTGATATGTGACCCTGTTGGGATCGCGACTCACAGATTGGGAACCACTACCTTAGGGGGTGCTGTGGCGCAGGAAGCTCACAATGTCTTTGGGCTTTCCTTTCTTTTTCTGATTTCCCCCAACCCAGATTCCTTATATCTCCAACCCGAGCCCACAATCTGGCTTGCTAAAAGGACTCATCCTTTCTTTCCCCTACAGGGGTGACCCAGATAAGTGTGACATCTGGGGAAACACACCCTTGCATCTGGCAGCTTCTAATGGCCACCTGCACTGCCTGTCCTTCCTCGTATCCTTCGGGGCCAACATCTGGTGCCTGGACAATGACTACCACACGCCATTGGACATGGCTGCTATGAAAGGCCACATGGAGAGCGTGCGCTATCTGGACTCCATCGCAGCCAAGCAGAGCAGCCTCAACCCCAAGCTGGTGGGCAAGCTGAAGGACAAGGCCTTTCGCGAGGCCGAGCGACGTATCCGCGAGTGCGCCAAGATGCAGCGCAAACACCATGAGCGCATGGAGCGGCGCTACCGGCGAGAGCTGGCCGAACGCTCCGACACGCTCAGCTTCTCCAGCCTCACGTCCAGCACCCTGAGCCGCCGGCTGCAGCACCTGACGCTGGGCAGCCAGCTGCCCTACTCGCAGGCCACGCTGCACGGCACGGCCAAGGGCAAGGCCAAGATCCAGAAGAAGCTGGAGAGGCGCAAGCAGGGGTGCGAGGGCACCTTCAAGGTCTCCGAGGACGGGCGCAAAAGCGTCCGATCGCTCTCGGGCCTGCAGCTGGGCAGCGATGTGATGTTTGTGCGCCAGGGCACTTACGCCAACCCCAAAGAGTGGGGCCGTGCCCCACTCAGGGACATGTTTCTCTCGGATGAGGACAGCGTCTCCCGTGCCACACTGGCTGCCGAGCCTGCCCACTCGGAGGTCAGCACCGATTCAGGCCACGATTCCTTGTTTACTCGCCCCGGCTTGGGTACCATGGTATTTCGAAGGAACTATTTGAGCAGCGGGCTGCACGGGCTGGGCCGCGAGGACGGTGGCTTGGATGGGACAAGGACGCGGGGTCGGCTGCAGAGTTCCCCCAGCCTGGACGATGACAGCCTGGGCAGTGCCAACAGTTTGCAGGACCGTAGTTGTGGGGAGGAGTTGCCCTGGGATGAGCTAGACTTGGGCTTGGATGAGGACCTGGAGCCTGAGACTAGCCCCTTGGAGACCTTTCTGGCCTCCCTGTACTTGGAGGACTTTGCCTCCCTCCTGCGGCAGGAGAAGATTGACCTGGAGGCTCTGATGCTGTGCTCTGACCACGACCTCCGCAGCATCAGCGTGCCCCTGGGGCCTCGGAAGAAGATTCTAGGGGCCGTGAGGAGGCGCAGGCAGGCTCTGGAGCGTCCCCCGGCGCTGGAGGACACAGAGTTGTGAGTTGGGGGAGAGGATCTACCTCTTCATAATGGGAGGAGGCTTAGTATCCTATCGCATAAAAGTCAAAGCCAGTAATCAACAGCAAGAGTTCCATTATCACCAGCTCAGAAAAAAAAGCAAAAAAGAAAGAAAGAAAGAAAAGAAAAGAAAACCAACCTGCCAGTTTAATAAACTAGAGGCTTTGTTACCATAGTTGACACTCAGTTCTGGGATAACCCAAATGGGAAAAAAAGAGCATTTTAGCATGGGTGGAATATACTTAGAGTAATCATGGCTAGGATTTTAAGAGCCTTTTAGACAGGGTCTCCTGTAGCCCAAGCTGGCCTTGAACTTGTTGTGTAGCTGAGAATGACCCTGAATTTCCCATCCTTGAATTTCTGATCCACCCTCCACATGCCGGGGTCTGAACCCAGGACTTCGTGCATGCCAGGCAAGCACTCTCTACTGACTGAACTATATTCCCGGCCCTAAAGCTGGGGTGTTTTTGAACCCTGCCACTTCCCAGGTCCTTAAGTCAACACTTTTGTCGAATCCCGAGCTCCATTCCCTGAGCATGTGCCACAGTGAGCCACAGTGAGACAGTGGACGATCAGGGATTAGACTGTAGCTCACCCCATGCCTCACGGTGGTTTCCTGCAGAGATGACCGATCTTGGGCTGGGTTTGGCTCTGGAGCCTGGGGAGCAGCCAATTGCTCTGGGACCTAGGGTGTGGCATCAGCAGCTCACCTCAACTGCCCACACCCTCAAAGCAGATATGTTTTACCTACTGTCCCCAAGCCATGCTCCCAACAGGTCCAACAGCAGCTTTGGAGGCACCCTTAGAAAAATGATTACAGTAGCCCAAACCCTTGCCTGTCTCTCCTATCCACTGTAGCATCCCACAAGCTTGCTGCCCTTCCGTTTGATATCTGAGGGCTTTTGCCCCCAGTGCACGGGGAAAGGCTGGCTGTGGGAGGGCAGTTTGGCTCACGATTCAGGCAGTGGGGTAGTCAATGTCCCTGTGAAAGGCCATCAGCCTGCGGGGGGGTGGCTAAGTTGTCAGAGTAGGTGGTTTCGGCAGGAAATGAGACCTTTGAAGGCTGTGTTCTGAACCCGGTTCTGTCTGTCTCTTTCTCCACAGATGAAAGGTGCTCCTCCTCGCCTCAGACCAAAATGAATTGCAAGTTGCCACAACCCATGGTGGGGCCCAGAGGTCCTCACAATTGCCATCCCTGCCGCCCCTTCTCCAGGAGCAAGGGTCACATGGGTCATCTTCCTCGAAACCCTGTCCACATTCTGAAGCAGAGGTGTCGCCTGGAGGCACCCAGAGGGACCACAGCATTCCAGAGCGCCACTTCTGAGGGGTGTTGGATCCCCTGAGCCACCCTCATTGAGAAGTCCTGAATTACAAGAGGATTGGTGGTTAGGGACTGATTGGCCCTGGGGATTAGATGACATCAGAGCTGAATTAGAAATAGAGCGGGTGTGGGGGGTGTAGCATGACCTGTCGCAGGTACATCACCTCCCCCACCCACCTTCCACCTTCTCCAGTCCTTCTTGGGAGTAGAAGTGGGGTCCTGTTCTTTTTCAGGCTGGAAACTTTTGCTTCTTACTGTAACGGAAGAATTTGGGTACCCCCTCTTCATACACCCCAGAAGGGAGGTTCCCCAGCCAGACCCTTCAGCCAAATGCCTGGTCTTTCTCTCCCCAGCACACCCCGACTCACAGAAGGCCAGTCCCCTGTCTTTCACCCTTAGCTTTGCCCCACTCCACTGTGGAGCCGGGTGTTCCCAGGGTCTCCAGAGGACCAGGGGGCCTAGAAGCAAGGTGTGTCAATATTGTCGCCCCCAGGCCTGGAAGTCAAGGCTGACTGGCTGTAGAATCGCATCTGCTAACTGCCTCAGAGTCTCCCAGGCCTGGATAGGCAGGGGGCTGGATGCAATCTGTGTCAGACCTAGTGTGGGAAGGCTCTGTGAGAGGAAGATCCTGGATAAGCAGAGAACCTGAGGTCCTGATTGTGCCCAGGCTCCCAAGGCGCTCGCTCTCTCTTTCTCTCTCTCTCTCGTGTGTGTGTGTGTGTGTGTGTGTGTGTGGTGTGGTGTGTATATATAGGGTGTATGAATTTTGTGTGTGTATATACAATGTACATACAGGGTGTGTGTAGTGTATGTGGTGTGCAAATGATATGTGTTGTGTGTGTAGTGTGTATGTGTAGTATGAATATAGGATGTGTGTGTGCTTGTGTGTTGTGGTTGGTCAGAGGAAGTTTCCCCTCCAGAGTCTGGAGGGGCCTGGGCTGCTCATGAGTCTGCATGGATCATGGAGAAATGAGAACTCACTACGGGTCCAGCCTTGTGATGGCATGGAGGTGAAAACCAGAGCAAAGGCTAGCCCAGAGGTCCTCAGAGTGTGTCCTCCACCACACCAACGTTACAGATGTGGTTCAGTCCTCAGGAGCCATGTGCACGCAGGTTCACATCCAGCCCCCCCCCATGGCCATGCCCCTCCTCCTTGTCAGCAGTGAACCCCTGTCCTAGACTCTAGCTCAGAGAGCAGAGAGCAAGCACAGTCTCTAACTCGTCCTTGAGCTCCCTGGGACCTCTGTGTTCTATCTGGAGGTGCACTATCCATGCACACGCAGTTCTGAGTGTGGAAGAGGTGGCTTCTTTGCCACCATTACCCTGAGTCTACCCCCAGCCTTCTTGCTTTCTGGGCCCAAGCCTGGGGCCACCTCCAAGTGCCGACTCATTTTTCTCAGAGCCCCAGGTACTGCTGTTTCTCACCTCTTCTGACTGTTTACTGCCTCAGCCCCTCCTGGTTCTCCATGCACTGTGGTTGCCAGATGCTATGATCTCCCCCATTGTACCCCAAACCCTTCCTTCAGGCTCATTATATTTTTGTACAGCATCTTCTACACTGTTGTGGTGCTGGTGTTCTGTAGGCACTGGGGAGTGGGTGGTGAGAGTGGGGTGAGGAAAGATTGGGGTGTGAGGTGGGTCTATTCATTGGAGGGGTCCTTGAGCCCCCCACCTCTGCACATGTCTGCAGGGATCATTCCAGCATCCCTGGGCCATTGTCCTCCTATGCTCTGATCTCAAAATCGGTAGCAGATGAAGGCAGGATGGTACTGTCTCTGCCCACCAGACCCACCAGGGCGCTCTCAGAAGTGGGCAAGAAGTCAGTCTCCTGAGTTCGCTGCCTGTCACCCGGGGGGGTGTCAATTTCCTTACCTATCTCTGCTAAGTCTTTTGGGGTGCCAGATTTAGCACTCTCTACTCTCAAGGACATTTTACCAAGTGGGTGGCCAGCATGCTCTCATTTCTTAGCCAAGGCTGAGGTTACCTTGTTCCATCCCTAATAACGTGCCCGATATAGGACCAATTAGAAAGGTACATAGGTTATAGATGCTGATGGGACGCCTATCTACCGTCCAGAGGTTCTAGGCTACCTGTCTCCACTTTACAGATGAGAACATTGAGGCCCTCAGAGGTAAAGAACATGGGTCTTCTTGGTCACACAGTCCTTACACTCAAGCCACCAAGAGGACCAAGACATCATTCTACCAGTCAGGGTTACGCAGCGTGTACAGTTGTGACCACTGCTGGCCATCTTAATCATTGCAGCTACCTCTGGGAAGGCACACTGGTCCTTGCCAAGACCGTCCCGGGAAGGACATAGGGGGTGAGAAAGACTTTGAAAGACAAGACAGCGTGGGTAGGAGTGTCAATGTCCAGGCAGAGTGGACACAGTGGGGGCGTGGATCTCGAGGGGCCAGTGTTGCTCAAGGACGGGATCCTGGGACAGCAGTAGCTGGTGAAGATTCAAGAAGCAATAGGGAACTTCAAGGGAAGAATACAGCTGTTTTTTCTTCTTCTTTTTCCTCTAAAGATTAAATTGATCGTTGCACCATCGACCTACATTGAGCCATAGAGAGTATGTGCTATGATATCTGGGAGCCAGTGAGATGTCTTAGTGGGTAAAGGGGCTTTGCTGGCAAGCCTGGTGGCCTAAGTTTTGTCTCCAGGACCCGTGTGGTAGAAGGAGAGAACTCGCTCCTCTGAGTTGTCCTCTGAACTGCTATAGTACACACACACACACACACACACACACCATACATACATACATACATACATACATACACACACTACATACATACATACATACATACACACACACACTACATACATACATACATACATACACACACACTACATACATACATACATACATACATACATACATACACACACACACTACATACATACATACATACATACACACACACTACATACATACATACATACATACACACACACTACATGCATACATACATACATACACACACACTACATACATACATNTACATACATACATACATACATACATACATATGTAATCCAAACAGAATATGCTTGTGATAGGTGAAAGCTGCACGATACAACATTGTCTCTCTCGACCCGGAAACACACCACATTCTCAGGCTTCTCTGTGTTTTACACAGGGCCTGGAAAACTCCTTGTTCTGTTGTGCATGTAGCCTTTCATTGAAAAACAAGGAAGACCTACAAATTTAGAAAAACTAGGGTCTGGAGAGATGGCTCTGCAGTGAAGAGCACTGGCTGCTCTCCCAGAGGTACTGAGCTCAATTCCCAG
>LOJH01000687.1:0-40238 GCA_001685095.1 Ellobius talpinus
AGGAAAATGGGAGGAGGGGAGGAGGTGGAAATTCTTAATAATAATAAAGAAAATTGAAAAAAATTAAAATAAAAAGGTGTGTGCCACCACTGCCTGCCTTCTAATGGTTTAGCTCTGCACTCTGATCTTCAGATAAGCTTGATTTGTTAAAACACAAACAAAATATCACTACAATACCCTGTCTAATATCCCTCCAAGATACTAATTTGTAGACTTTGTGTTTAATATCCCTGCAACTCTAGACAACTCAGATCTACATATTCTGTTTCCCATAAAGGAAAATGTTTATGTTTTCCTTAATGAACACAATAAGAGTCTCATTCATTACACTTTACAATTATAATTGCTGCTTTAGAGTGATCATAATAAGCAGAATTCAAAGGGAATTGTATATAGGAAGATGCCGCCATCTAACAAGGATATTTGTCTCTGAGCCTTCGGTGAAGGTAGAGCTCTATTTATAGTAAGGACAGGGCAAAGTAAGTTTGACACCTATGGAATTCACTGGAGCATTGATTTACTCTACAAGCCATAATTTTGACAATGGCAGAGTAAGTAACACAACTACAGTGTGAGAAAGTCATGATGACCAAGAATCAAACCATTAAAAACTGAGGGTTCACCTCACCCCACCTTGTAATGCTTTTAGAAAAGCAATGAATGCAATCAAGAATATCTAGATGAGAACTGAAATCGTGAAAACCTAGCAAAATCTACAAGTGGCTTCCAGTGAAGTAAGAGATGGATTCTAGAAAACAGTGTGCTATTCTGCTCTTCCTCTTCGGGACTGAGGATTTCAATTCCTCGGGTTCTGAGAGCATTGCTGACTGATGACTCTCACTCCAGTTCTTACTGTGGAGTTTCTTTCAGCCCAAAGGAGCTACCTAGCTCAGGTTCATAACTCTCTCATAGGCCCAGTTCCTATGCAGAGGCACAGCCACCTTGTCTCAAGAAGCGACAAATCTTCAAGGGTTGTCTCAACTGCACATTGAACTGAGTATTATTGCAACTTCATAGCCACTGCACTCCTTCCTCTGCACAGCCTGACTACCTTCACCTGCCTCTGAACCCTAAAATTGGTCATGCTCCTGCTTCAGTCTCCCCAGCGCTGAGATTTCAGGCTTGAGCCACCACGCTCAGTTTAGGTTTTACCTTTGACTCAAACATTTTCTTTGTGGCATTTAGTGTCTGTCCCAGGCCTTCTTTTTGCAAGACAGGCACTCTACAGTGAAGGGACATTTCCTCCTCCTTTTTATTTATCATTAAACTATCCAGCAACACACTTGCCACAACAAGAGTATTTTGGTTGCATTAAAAATACAATAAAAATTTTATAAGATGTCCCGAGAATAGTCCCCAGGAAAATTGCTACACATAACATACATCTCTTTCTAGAATCTGTCTCTCAGAGACAACTAGTTCAGAAAGCATCTAGCTCATCAATATGAGATAAACATCTGTGGTCAGGAGACTGACATTGCTGTGGTGTTTTTCACGAAATCAGAAATATTAAATTAAGAAAACTGTGCAGTGTTTTCTTGTACTTAAAATAGATGTACTTAGCAATTTGTGGATATGTCGAGAAACATAATAAAGTAGCAAAATATTAAGTGATAAGATTTGCCTATTAGGATTGATATCTTCCTATATTCTAAAATATCACTAATTGTAGGCAGAGTTTTCCCATCCTAACAGCCACTTCCAAATTACCATGCTGGGGCTTATTAGTATTTATAAATGCTCAGCCAATAGCTGTGACTTATTACTACCTAACTCTTACATTCAAATTCACCCATATTTCTATTTATACTTTGCCACGTGACTCATAGCTTCTTACCTCATTTCCTGCATATCCTGTTTGCTCCACCCTTCTTCACGCAATCATTCCCACTTTGGCTTTCCCACCTAACTTTATCCTGTTTAGCTATTGACCAGTCAGCTTGTTATTAAACCAATCACAGTGACATATATTCACACAGTGTAAAGGAATATTCCACAGCAACTAACACTAATGCTTAGATATGTTATCATTTTCCATTTAGCATATCATTAGTAAAAAAGTTAAATGTTTATAATATACCGAGGAGCAGATGGAGGGAGGGTGGGGGAAGGGAGGGGAAGCAGAGGAGGCAGAGGAGAGAGGGAGTGAGAATGGGGATAATTATGTAAAATGAAAGAGATTGTATAAAAACTTAAGAAAAAAGAAAAATAGAAACTTAAGTCTAAAACAAAAGTGGAGGAAAACACAGAGTTCAATATGATTAGTGTAGTCCAGAAATATTAATATAAGAATGACAAAGGATTTGATCTCTTTCTACTAATTCACTCTCTGGACTAATTAAAGCTATTAGATGAAGTGGACAAAAAGGAAATAAATGTCCAGGATCCAACTTGCTGGGGTGGTAACTGTGTTTTACGAATTGAAACAGATGTAACGATGTATCCTCAGGCAGTGTAAACCGTGGCTACTATGAACCACTGTAGATAGTACCTAATCCAAGCAGGCTTTTCTGAGAGTCCGCATTTTCTGCAAGAAGCAAAATAATTCTCTCTCTTATGTGGTTCCATACAGGGTCCTAATCAAGCCAAAGACTAGCAAAAGCCAAAGCAATTGAGTTGTTTCCCAAGATTTCATCCAAAATGTCAGAGTAAGTCACCTGTATAGTCTGTAGACACTAACACTAAACCCTGGCAACACTTTTCTTACTGTTCTGCTCATCCATACTGGGAGTGTGCTGATTGGCCCAATCCACTCAAGAATCAAGAATCAGACACAATGGTCCAGACCTATAATCCTAAGCACTTGAGCAGGTGAGGCAGTGGTTGGGGTATTAGGTCTGTACCAGTAAGTACAGTGGACTGGACAGTGAGTTAAAGGCAAGCCTGGATAGCTTGATGATAAATAAAAAGGAAGACTGGGGGTGTACCTTCAATGTAGAGAGCCTGTCTGGCAGGTAGGAGGCCTGCGACAAATACTGAGTGCTGCAAAGAAAATGGCTGAGTCAAAAGTAAAGCCTGAGCTTGGTGTGGTGCTTCGTGCCTGCAATCACAGCACTGGGGAGGCCAAGGCAGGAGAATCACTGGGATCTAAGCCAGGATGCTCTACCAGTCCACCCAAGCCAAATACACGAAGGAATAAATAAATACACAAAAATTTCCTTATTGGCCTCTTTCTTTTGTAGACCCCCTCAAAGGAAGGTTCATTCATAATTGTTATCTGCTCAGTTACTTTACCTCCCATAGAGAGCAAATTTTAACAAAACTCAGAAATTGTGCAGACTGCTATCCAAAACAAGAGTGTTTTGGTTGTATTAAAAATGGAATTTAAATTGTGTAAAAGGTGATATTTGTCTTCCTCTTTTCTCAAGGCTAGAGCACCCCCCAAAATTTGTAATAAAAAAATCTGTATGCAATGGTTGAATACTATTTTCAACCCCACAGTTCTTGGCAGCAATTCTCATCTGACAAGAAGCATACATTAAAAAACTACATTTTCTGTTACAAAAATTTAATGGAAAAATTATGATTTATACAAGTGGCTTGAAGGAGCCACTTCTATAAATCAATGATCACCAATGTTTTAACAGGTTTACAGAAAAATGTAGACGCATTCTTCAAGTGGGTGTTCCTTGATCAACTCTAAATAAAGCCAGATGAAAAACACCAGAGCGTATTTTCTGTGAAGATTATTCTTTGAAGAAGTTAATTGAATGAAGTTCAAGAGCAGTGTGGCCACATTTAATTTGATTTTGAACTTTGGTGACTTGAAGTAGTGTGGCACGAAACATTTTAGAAGTCTTTAGCTATATATTCTGAAATAGTTTATTTCCTCTCCTACCACAAAACACAATGAAGAGTTACATAATTCAAGGCTGACTGGCTGAATAAATCATGAACTCTGCCTTCGGTATTTCCATTAAGAGATAGTAAACTTGCTGGCAATCAGACACACCATCTTCTGTCAGAACAGGGAGGTTTTCAGAAGTGTATTGATCCAGTGGCTATGCCTCTAGCTGTTTGGTACCATCTCTCTATAAAACAGTGGCTATGCCTCTAGCTGTTTGGTACCATCTCTCTATAAAACAAAAATTTGTTGATCTCTTAGTGATAAGACATGTGCGTGTCACATGCCACCTCTTTGCGTGCTATATTATTATGTTGTATGTTTTATAGTTCTTCGATGGCAGTTAAAATTCTCACCAGAGTCACACAGTGCAGCTATTATTTAAAAATGTTTTGACATGCCCGTTATAGAGCTACTACTGTCTTTAGTCATTTGGAACACACAGTACTTTTACTAAGCTAAAATTTCAAAAGGTGCAAGCAATGTTTAAACAGGGAAGTTCTGTCCTCTGTCTGTCTCCCAGTATCCACTTCGTCTCTCTAGTGCCAACCCATTACCATCAGCTGCTTGTGTAACCGTCTGGAAATATTTCGTGTGTATAGAAGTGAGTATGTATTTGCATCCTTTCTCAACAGTACTGGTAAAACATGTAAACACTATTTGTCACTTAATAAAAACATCTGGAAAATTGGCTCCTATCCATACATAAAGAGGATTCTCCTTACTTTTTTTTGCATGTGAGTTGCACATTATCATATGGATATATCCCAACTTGTTTAATCAGTATACTTGAGAAATTCTAGGAATATATATATATATTCCATTGATCTATGGGATAAAAATGTATGGGCCAGAATTTAGGGATATATTTTTAAATGGCTCCACTTGAATGTTATCCAACAAGCCTGAAATCTTTTGACAGATTGATTTTCAGGAATCACTATGTATTTCCTTTTTTTATATTTATTTAGTTTTATCTATTTTATATGTGTGGGTGTTTTGTCGGCTTGCATGTCTAAGAGAATGTCTGATCCTCTCTGGAACTGGAATTAGAGACAGTTGTGAGATGGCATGGGGATGCCAGGAATTGAACCTCAAGAAGAGCTGTCAGTGCTCTTAACCGCTGAGTCATCTCGTCATCCCTCACCATGCATTTCTTAAAGAACCTACCCATTAATCTGAGCAACCACTGCATTTCACTTTGGTCAATATTTTGGATAGACATAGATCTGAATTTATACAACTTACCTAAGAGAGTGGGAAATCATTTGAAAATATACAAAAAAGTAGTTTTGATGTGTAGCACGTGCAAGCTGCTTGTGATTCTTCTCGCACAAGCTCCACAGCTCACCCACCCTCGGCAGAACCTTTCATGTCTTTCATGTTTGCTTGCCTTCGGTCTTATCAGGCTCATTATCAATGGGAAAGCAAAAGTAAAATGGCTCATCAACTAGGTTTGCCTGGAGGCTTTGCAAGGAGAGAGAGTTAGCGATCTGCTGTAATTGATATGTTGTTTTGGTTTGGGCAATTTGAAAACATAAATCAATTGTTTAAAACAACTGCAATAGAAGATGGAGTGCTCCTTACTGCTTTGGATGCTAATGGGGCGTGGAGTCTCAGCATTTTAATCAATGATCATCACTTTTCATAAGGATTTCATGGAAGTGGGCAAGGAAGAACGAACCAGCATCGATTGTATTCTAGATAGATCAATCACTCAGAGCAGCTGTACAAGGAATAATCACAGGCCTCCATTTGATAGACAAAGAAGTCGAGACTCAGAGGTTAAATAACGTACCCAGGTTGCACAGCACAATTTAGAGCCACATTTACAAGAAAATTATCAACAACTTTAGATAAAACTTATTTGACATTTCATTATGAATCTATAAAGCTAGAAACCGAAGGGATTCAGTTTCCTAAGTATTTCTGCTGCTCTTGGAGGACTAGAAAATCATGTGTGCCGAAGGATCATTTTGGTCATATGCTACTGAAGAGAAGGACTATGTGATCTTGTACCACACATACACACAGTACCACAAAAGTGTACATTCTACACCATCAAAGTTACTCTTATGACAATTTGGTTGCAAAAGCATACTACTTCATGGTAGCATATCTAAGTTAAAAAAATAACTGACCCTTGCTCTTATTATTAATGGGTAGCTTGTCCTATTCCAATCAATCATACATGTAGATATGTATAGGTATAAATATGCGAATCACTTCCAAACACACCTGAAATGTGTTTTATTACTAGGGAAAAAAACTGGCCTGAAAAGGACTAGGTTTTTCAAAGATGCTGCCTTTCTAGTCTGATCTCTCTGAGTTTTAGAATATTCCCTGAGAGTTTGTCCAGGCTAAGAATCTATAGCAAAATCTGGAGTTGTTATCAAACAGAGTTTCTTGAAAACAAGAAAATAACTCATTCCTAAGGAAGAGCCAATCCATAGTATTTTGTGAGAGCAATGCATATTCTAAAGTTAATTTCACTATATGCATGCACATATGTGCATATGTACATGCTTGTGAATGTGTTTATACAACGGGTAGTCCCTCACTCCACCCTTAGCTAGGCCAATGAAGCATCTATGCTGCAGTCCGGTCTGGATCTGTCTCCCCTGTCTTCCAAAACCCCTGGCTTACATCCTGAGGCCTTATTGTCATTATTTATTCATTTAAAATAGTTCTCTCGAAATACAGTCTTACAATATTTGTAATATTTTGACATACTTAAAATTATAGCGTATAATAGAAATCTTGTACCCAGTTTCTAGGTCCATTGTCTTTAATATTTACTTCATGTTCTTTTCCCTCTGAATTGAAAAACGTAATGGATATAGCTGAAGCTCTGTTAAACTCTTCAACAAGCCTGTGCCCCTCTTCTTCCTATGTGCCTGTCACGAGCAAACTTTAACTTACTTAGCAGTTTTAAATAAAGGCCTAAGTCAAATATGCCAAGCTGAACACACACATTCATCTTCAACCTTTCCAGGACGCCCATGTCAGAGGCCGTGAAGGCCTAATCACGCCGAGAGAACAAGAGGAGGGTATATTTTGCCCAGCTAACGTGGAGACTATGTGGAGGAAGGATTTACATTCCATCAAGACAGGACAAAGGAGCATGAACTGCCTGTCTCGTCTACCAATGATGAAAGCTTGCCCAGAGGTGACCTGTTGACTTTTTCTTCTTTGTGTCATTGGTGAAAACCAGTCACATGACCACCACAGTCTAAAAGGATTCTAGGGTTTGTAAGGATAACAAATATTTGCCTTCTCTACCATCAAGGCAAGGCACGCCTTGTGGATCTGTGTCTTTGAAGCCAAACATTCCGATTTTCCATATGGTTCAAGAACCCTCATTTGTTTGGGAAGAGGAATTGGAACTAACTGGGAGAATCTAGGAGGTGCTGCCTTCGGTAAGTTCCATAGAAAGTTACATGCCTACTTTGCATGTCAGCATTGTCTGGCTCAGATTCCCCAGTGTGTTCTGGGAATAGGGATTCACAAAATGTTTTGCATGCATGCTTTCAACAGGATTTGATCAAATAAGCTTTAAAAAATTAGAATTGATTTAGCATACACTTTTAACCATCTAAATCCTCTCAAATTCAAAATTCTGGTTTCCAGAGTATTTCTTGGCAGGGAGTTATTACTCCTTATTGATTTTCTTTTTTTTCCCTTTGGTCCATGAATGTTAAATTAATTCTTATATGAAATTATAGCATGTCAAACCTCTTAACTCCAGTTTCTTTCCCTTTATTCCAATCCCCTTAAGTAATATAGAACCAATCAATGATTTTATTATCATTTGAGATTAAAAGTATAGAATTTTAAATATCTTTTTAAAAGCTATTGTATATGTGCATTTTATTGTAATAAACATCTTACAAAATCAAATAGTTGCAAAATGTTTACAGCGATACCATTCATCCTCCAGCTCATCTTTCATCTTGTGATTCTCACATTGGCATGTCTCTGCACTGACAACACGCATGTGTCATTATCGTCTTTCTTGCTTTCCAACTCTTGTTTTTGTTTATATTTTGGAAATTTCAAACATTATTAATAAGAAGGAAAATAGTAAAAACAACCCACTTTCATCCATCACCAAATCAGCAGTTCCCTTTGTGACTGATCTTGTGTCATTGAAATTCTTACCCATTTTCTTTTCTCTGGGCTGTTTCCTTTCTCTCTGTAAAAAATTTCTCTTGAAGTAGAATGTATAGATGGAAATGCACAGGTCCCAAAGGGATGCTTCCTAAATTTTCAAAAGAACACCCCACCTAAGCAGTACCCAGGAACTCAGTGTTCCCTGGGGCTTCTACTGTGTCCCTAGCTGCTTATCTCTCTCCTGTCTTCTAACAGCATAGAAGAGTTTCCTCCATTTTTGCACATTTCATAAATGGAATTATTCACTGTATACTTTTTAATCTGACTTAGTTCATTCAATGTTATATTTCTGTTATTCACTGCTACGTCTGCCACTGAAAGCTGGTCCTTTCCATCATTGTTTAGTGTCCCATCTTGTAATCACACCACACTTTATTCAGACACACAAAGGTTGGGCATCTCAGTAAGTTCTGCCTTTTAGTTATCTCAGCGTGTTGGTGAGAGTGCTGAAACTTTTCCTTTGATAATGTAAGCATTTTTATTATGAACAGCAGGCACAGCAAAGACAGTGATACAGGTGTGAGAATGTGCCTTTACGTTTCTGGATACACGCCTAGGGTTGGTATTACTGGGCCAAAGAGTAGGTGGCCATTCCCCTAAAGTACACACTTGTAAAAAGACTTCCAAAACTCATTATCCAAATATAAATTCTATCAGTTACTTCATTTTTGTCAACTATTTCATTATTGCCAACACTTGGCACTTTCTGCCTCTTTATTTAGTCATTCTGATGGCTTTGCCGTGGCATGGGGTCATGGTTTTAATCTGGACTCTGTGGGCTAATGCAGTCATAAACGATTTCATTTTCGTGGTGAGCATGTGGCCATATGCTCTGATGCAGTCAAGGCTCTCATCAGTAGCCTTTACTGACTTGCAAAATTCTAATCTACTTTCCACGTGAGCTCCTTTTCAGATGTATGTGTTGTGAATACCTTCCCCCACCGTGTAGGTTTCCTTTTTATAACCATAATGATATCTTTTGATGAACAGAAGTTTCAAATTTTAAAATAGTAGCATTATTCATATTTTAAACTTGGCTAATGCTTTCTGTGTTCTGTTGAAGTAATCTTTGCCTGCTCCAGTGTCTCAATGCACTCCGGTGTCTTATTCTAAATTCTTTATTTTCCTTTGCACATTTGGAAATGAGATGTTTTCTAATTGAATATAGTTTATGATGTGGGATTGGAAGAAAGCAAGACTCACTTTTTTTCATGGCTATATAACAAACTTCTACGGCATGAAATGTCATGCCTTAAGCATTTGTTTTAGTGAATTAGGACAAATTATTTGTCAACTTCAAATGTATTCTGTGTGAGTCCATGGTCGTCACCTTCTCCAGATCCAGTCAGTACCGTGAATTCCTTTACCACACATTGTAACAATGGCATCAGACAGTATACATTTGCTTGTACCTAGCGTGTCATTCAACATGGCTTTAGACAGTCTTCCACACTGCTGTTTATTAAAGTATTGCATTCCTTCCTTTTCGTGACTGAATAATATTTCACCAAACAAATCTATCACCATTTGAAAAATCTATTCAAAATGTATTCTGTTGACAAACATTCACTTATTACAAACAAACCTGCTATGAACGTTCTGGTTTGTATCTTGTGTCCATATATTTTTATAGCTTTTGAGTAAGCACAAAAACAGTGACCTATTTCATGATGCTGCTAGATTATTATGCAGTTTTTAAACAACTTGTAAGAGTTCATGCTGGACTAAATGAAATAGTTTGACTAATGTTGGAGGGGTATCATACAGACTCATTGAAAGCCTTAGGATAGTAAGGGGCTGGGGGAAAATAAACTCTTCCTTGCATGTGGATTCTGACTAGAACTTGTACCATTGCCTCTGCTCCTTCCAGCCCAGCTCCATCCTGGGAGAACACTGGGACTATAGCATTTGTTGTCTTAGCGGCCACAGCACTGTGAACCAATTCTTTATAACAAATCACACAATCACTGACACACATGTACACATGCACACAGGTCTATCAGTTCTATTTCATAGAGGTCCCTCAATAGCACCCTAGTGAATGTGTAGTGCTATTTCATTGTGCTTTTAATATCTTCGATAACTAAGGACACTGAGCACATTTAACTCCTTTTCAAAAATTTGCAAACCTTCCACTTGGAAATGCCTGCTCAAATCTGTTGCCCGTTTGACTTTTAAACATTGTTTCCCCACAAAATTGAGACTATCCCTTTATTATCAGATTAGAGGGAATTCTTTCAGACGTTGCTTCATTCTTACAGTGCTGGGGGCTGAACTTGGGCTACATGAATTTTGGGCAAGCTCTCTACTACTGAGCCAAATTCCCATCTCACTCCTGTCTTTTTCCTCTCACTCCTCTCTTTTTGAGATAGGCTCTTACTCTATTGCTCAGACTGACTTCAAACTCCCAGGCTCCGACAGTCCTCAAGCCCTGGTATCCTGAACAACTCAGATTACTGGCATGTGCCACTGAGTCAGGTTGCTACTCAATCTATTAATGGTGATCTTTTTATTGATTTTTATTTTGATCAAGTTCCATTTTGCTTTGTGGTTAGTAATCTCTCTGCCCTCTGAAAAGATCCCATGCCTTTCCTAAGGTTAAGATGATTTTTTCCATATTACCCATTGGTGTATTACCTAATTGGAATATTTTTGAATAGTGTGAACTATAGATCTGGGTCACTTTCCCCACAGATACCTGGTTATTTCAGTGTTGTTTGTTGAAGACGATTTTTTCCTTCATTGAATTTCTTTGACGCCACTTAGGAAACTAACATGATCGCTAAAGTATGAATCTATCTTTAGGCTCTATTCTGCTACACACCAGTCCCGTTACTATTGTTCAGTTTCTATCAATTAGTCTGTCTTTGTTGTCTTCAGATTGGATATTTTTAATTAGTCTATCTTAAAGTTCTGTGGTACTTTCTTCTTGGTTGTCAAATTGGTTTTTAAGACCACTCTGATTTTTTTTTTACATTTCAGATACTATATTTTTCAGTTTCAAAAATCCTCATTTGCTTTTTTCTTTTCCATTTCTTTACTGAGACTTTCAGTTTCCTTTCATTATGCTAACATTTTACTTTGTATCTTTGAGATATTCATCTTAACATCCCAGCCTGATAATACATAGCTTCTATCATTTATATGCCTTATTATTATTGAATGATTTTCTGCTAAATTATAGGTTCCTTTATCTGACTTCTCTCCATATCCAGTGGAGACTAATTTTTTTTAAAGTTGGATTTTGGACAATTTTATAGATTTTGTATAAGCTTTCATATGGCAGGTCTAGTCCAGAGAGCATGAGGTTTATTTATCAGATCTTTTTTCTTCAGCATCACATGCAGGCTGATTTACTGAGGGCTCTCACGCTGGCAGAACCTCACCCTCCCCTAACTCCACGCCAGCTCTGGAACCCCCACACAGCTTTCCCTGCCCAGACACAGTCTTACTCTTCATTGGCACATGAAAGCCTTAGGCAGGGATTTAAGGGCATCAAACTCAGATTTGGAGACCTCAAGCCCTTGTGACTTTCTTCTCTCCGCTTTGGATTCCATCCGTCTCAACAACTGCTTTTGTTCTCTTTGTTTTTCTCTTGTCTTACAATAGCATTAGGTTCATCTGTGGTTCTTGCTTATTCCTCACAGTAGTGAAAATCGTTCCTTAGACGTCTGGAATGCAGGAGTGGCTCAGATGTGGTGGTTTAGCTCCCAGAGCCCCTTTCTATTTTTCCCATGAGCACCAAAACACACACACCCTTAGTTCTCATCTCTTCTCCTATTTTATCAAGACTTTCTCTTTCCTTTCTCCACTGCTTCAGTTGGGTTTAAATGGGTGTCTGTTTCACGCAGTTTCTCTTAGATGTGACCTTGTTCCAACAGCGGCTTGGGTAGTTTAGTCTTTAGTGTCCTGGAAACCATACGAATCTAACATCTCAGATTGTACTGTCTTCCCTGACCTTGAGTACTGAGCTCAAGCTTTTCTGTTTCGGAATGTGTTTTCAGACCATATTCTGGCACCTTCCATGGGGTACCTGCTGCTGATTTTGCAGTTCTAGTCTAAGGGCCCCCACTACCCTCTTCAACTTTCTCCTGAACAGATGGTGACAGACCTTGCACTGTGTGTTTTTCATTTTGTTTTGTTTTGTTATCACATGTTTATATTTTAGGACCTGAAAACACTTACCATATTTTATTGTAGATGTCATGGTTGGGTTTTTCCTCCCATTTCTTTTGCTTTGCTATTTCTATTTTATTAACCACTTGGGCATATTCACTACCAAGGCCAATCACCTTAGACTCTTTATATAATTCTTAACACAAATACATAGTCTTTGTCATGCAAGAACAGAAGATATTCATCAATTCTTGCATTAAATTTTAAAACCTCCAACATTGCACTGAGTAAATTTTAAAATTCTATCTAGAATTAAAGATGAAAATTGTTTATCAAGCATTTTAAATTTACACTCCATATCAGGATTGGAATGTATGTACATAAGAATGAACATCAGTTAAGGAAGGCACCAACCATTGTCCTTTTATTGGGAGATCTCTAGAGGCCTGGGAAGTCCTAACAAATCTCAGTGTCTTTGCCTGGGGTCTTTCGCCAGCAAATACTCTGGCAATGTGATTTGTGACTGCAATTTTGGAATACTTCACTTTGGACCAGACTTCCTGAGAGATTAGAGGTTAAAGTATTAACATGGATCCAAGATGGGATTAAGAAAAAAAAAGGCACATGAATAGTTATCTAGTCTAAATAATTATTCTAGACACCAGCAGTTTGGAGGAGGTTTTCTGGTTGGCTGCTCTGTGTCTATTGTGGCCTATTGATATGCTGGGAGGACAGTGTATTCCAGGGGGTGATGGAAGTCTGGAGAACACAGCCCTCAAGGATCTTGCCTGATGCATTTCCCTTTAGCAGGTTCTGAGTTGTATCCCTTTTGTTATAATAAAACTGTGTTTTGTGAGTCATCCTAGCATTTTATTGAAACTTGAATAGGTAGAAAAGAACCTCAACTTTTCGGGCAGCTGCCACAACAAAGGTCCCTTGGTGCTATGGTTTGACGATGTCCGCTACAGAACAAAATCACAGTTAGTGTGATGGCACTTATGAAGATGTGAGGCCTTCAAGAAATTACTAAGGCATGAGGGCTCCTCCTCCATGAATAAAATGAAAGCCCTCTTCAAAGAGGCTCCCCATTGCATTCCGCCCCTCTCCTTCTGCCTTCAACTGTATGAGGACTCAGAGTTCTCCACTCCAGAGGACGCAGCAACAAGGTACCATTTGGAAAGCAGAGAGCATCCCTCATAGGACAATTGATTCCACCATCCTTCTGATTCTGAGCTTCCTGCTCTCCAGACTGGGAGGAAATAAATTTCTGTCCTTTGTGAATTACTCAGTCTCAAGCATTTTGTCTCAACAGCACAAACAGAACCAAGATGTTTGCAGAACCCCACAGAATGATGAGAAGGTAGGGTCTCAAGCTAGGTCGTTCTTGCAAAAGATTACACCAGCTACCTGTGGAATGTGGCCTTATTCCTAGGCGCAAGGTGTTGCAGTTTTAGCAAACACCTTTAAGCATATTTGACAAATCAACATAGCTGTATCGTGCAGTGATACAAACCAATTTATAAGATGGTCAGTAAAAGGACATATTGGGACTAGAACTTCGCAACAATGAGAGCATTTAAAGGACACGGACATTACAATAGGATTTGCCACCGTGATTCCAGAGTGTCCAATTCTTTTCCTGCCCCACATCTGCCCAGAGTTCATGATGTGGCTTCAACAATAAGGAACAATAGGATAATGAGACTCAAATGATAACAAAATGATAGCTTAGCGTAGATCTGAAGCACAGCCTTGCTGGGTCGCTATTGCCACAGCCGCCTGCAAACAAAACAGGCCAGCTTTGTCTAGTCTGCCATCCACCTGGGGAGACAAGGCGGGAAGCACAAAGGCAAAGAACACAATTAGACTTAGAAAGACTTGCATTCCACAGTAGGGAAGGGATTGCTTCCCTCTCTCCCATGCAACCGGGCAGCGAAGGGATTCCACTCTTGTAGCAATTTAGCTTTTGAGTTATAGGCAATCACATCAGGACAGAGATTACAGCAAAGCTGAGAGACAGGAAGAACAGGGATCCTTGGGCAGTGCGCTGTGTGCGGTGTGGTGTCTGTGTATGTATTTGTGTGTGTTTATGTGAGGTGTGGTATGTCTGTGTGGTGTGTGTGTATGTATGTGCAGTGTGGTGTGTATGTGTGGGGGTATATTTGTGTGTGTGTGTAGTGTGAGTGTATGTGTAGTGTGTTTATGTGTGGTGTGGTCTGCCTGTGTGGTGTGTGTGTGTGTGTGTGTGTGTGAGAGAGAGAGAGTATGTGTGTGTGGTGTATTTATGTGTGGTGTGGTATGCCTGTGTGGTGTGTGTGTGTGGTGTGAGTGTATGTGTGTGTAGTGTGTTTATGTGTGGTGTGGTATGCCTGTGTGATGTGTGTGTCTACTTGTATGTGTGGTGTGAGTATGTGTGTATAGTGTGTGGTATATGTTTATGTGGGGGGAGAGAGTAAGAGAGAGAGTATGATATGTATTTGTCTTGTACCCACATTCTAAGCTATCAATAAGTTACCTACTAGTCAACACAGTCCTTTTTTTTTCTACTTCATGATGTTTTCTTCTGCCTGCAATTCTCTTTTCTCTCTTCGGCAGGTCATAGACAGACCCACCACACAGAATACTCCAGGAGGCACAGTGATTGTAGTATGGGCTCAAAATGGAAGCCTGACCTCTGACATAGCACAGATTTTCCTATGTAAAAGTTCCTATGCACCCCAAAACAGTATAAAAGACAACAACTGAATGAGCTTATATCTTATTTGGGGTCACATCAATCATCAAATCTCCATTACAAAAAAGGAACAAGGAGATTCCAGGGAGACATGCATGCACCTAGAGGTTCTCTCCTGGACACTTCAGCAGGTGGGCGGTTTTATAAAGTAAAAATCACTTTGGAGCAACCTCAAGTTGTCATTCTTATCACTATTCTAAACTTGAGCAGAATGTGCGGGCTGGTGGAGGTGTGCCTTGCTGTTACTAATGATGTTGGTGACTGTGGAGCATGGGTGCTTGTACTGCCCCCAAACAACAGGGGGTCGCTTGTCCAGACACACCGCGGCTGCTGGGGCCTGTCTTCATATCACACGGCAGGCCGTTCAGGCTTTAGTCTTGGGATTGGTGACTTTCTGCACTCCGGAGGTTAGAGCACTCTATGATAGAGGAGAAGAAAATGTGAAATATGGAGGAGCAGAAAGATAAGGCAAGGGCACTCAGTGACCATCGGAGCTCATCTAGCATTTAATGACACACTCTGAGCCAGCTGTCAGTCACCTAAATGCAGGGTGTGGCCTGTGCCTAAGTAGAGAGAGGTGCACGGTCCACTAGTTGGCTTTAAATTATTACACTTATTTATTTGTTTGTTCACATGCATGAGCACATGTCTGTGGGCATTGCTGTGCCATGGTGCGTGTGGTCAGAGAACAGCTCGTGGAAGTCAATTCTCTTCTTCCACCACATGGCACACAGGCATCAGACTGTCATCGGGTGTGGTGGCAAGCACTCTGACCTGCTGAGCCATTCCATCCACCCCCAAGCCCAGTTTCAAATGTTTGTTTCTACCATACAGAGTCATTGATTTTCCCATGTCCCCCAGAAGTCACTCCTGTCCCCGCTGTATGAAGCCAGCCATGGTAAGAATAGCTCACTTCTCTGGCTGTCCTGAGCTTTGTCGGGTTTTGTCTGACTTGCCAGGGTTGTCTTTATAGTGCCTATGTAGGTGTTGTCTCTATAGTGCCTATCTATGTAGGTGCTGTTTCTGTATGGTGTTCCATTCATCTGAAGACCACTGTGCTTTCTTATCCTTCTATTTCAGTTTAGGCCGGGGGAAGGGGGTTGGCAGACTCACAAGCAAAAGAGGCGGAGCCTCTGGTTTTCTAGAGACAAATATTTCCTTACCGCTTTGTGAGGAAGCCCTTCTGTTAATCCATGTCTTCAATTACAAGTAACACATTCCTTGCCTTGACTTACATATGGCACATACACTTCCTTTCCCAGAGGACAGGAGTCAAACATGGAAGGCAGAGGTTCTCAACCTTCCTAACGTTATGACCCTTAAACACAGTTCCTCATGTTGTGGTGACCCCCAGCCATAACATCACTTTGGTTGCTGCTGCATAACTGCAATTTTGCTACTGTTATGAATCATAATGTAGCTATTTCTTGGAGATAGGGGTTGGGCAAAGGGGTTGTGATCCACAGCCTGAGAACCACCGATGTAACACAAAAATACTTTCTTCTGTTGGGAACTTCAAGCAAACCCAGTAATTTTATCCCTTAGCCTGTTCTGTTTAACTCAAGTATTCACAGATGTCACAGAACCCTTCATAAGCATAAGAGATAAGGCCCTGACCAAGTGTCAAACACAAATTATATTTTAAGTAGCAAATAATAAACAGATGAGGAATGAGAAAATTGCGGCAGCAGCCCATCACAAACGTTGATCATCTTATTGTTTTTGACAAAGTCTATCTGTGTTAAAGTCCTCAGGCAAGTTGGCTTTTAGATGGGAGACTGGACATTCAGCTGGTGCCAAACTGATAACACACAATGGTCTCTAATCACAAGAGGGCAAATAGAATCGCACAATGGGAGGTTCTGATTGCTTAGGCTCCAGAGGAAGTCAACCTCAACAAATTAGTGAGGAATGAGTTAGGAGTTCTGTCCCAAACATAATAAAACATAAAGTATACAATTCTATACAATAAGCTTCATGTATTCATCATGTTCTGCTCGAATCCACTAAGCTTTTCAAAATTACTCTCACGGGGCTGGGAGTGTAGCTCAGTTGGTAGAGCACTTACTTATCATGCATGAGTACCGTGTAAACTGGTTGTGGCGGCACATGCCTAAAATCTCAGCACTAGTGAGAATGAGACAGAAAGTTCAGAAGTTCCAGGTCCCCTTTGGTTATACGGTGAATAAGGTCAGCCCGGGACATCAAGGGCCCACATCAAAACAATAACACAAATTCTACAAGGAATAAAACAAAAGAGATTCAACCAGAAGACTATGAAAAAGGGCATTGCCGGGCAGTGGTGGCACATGCCTTTAATCCCAGCAATCAGGAGGCAAAAGCAGGCGGATCTCTGTGAGTTAGAGGCCAGCCTGGTCTACAAGAGCTACAGGACAGGCACCAAAGCTACAGATAAACTCTATCTCAAAAAACAAAACAAAACAAAAATTAGGACATCTTGGAAGTCAGCTCTTCAATAGTGGTTGCTCTTCAATAGTCATTGGAAACAACTGAGCAATGGAGCTATTCTGGATTAAGCAACATATATAACATTCAGAAGGTATTCAGTAGATGCTAACTATGGTAAATGGTGAGATAGCATTTTCCTTCTGTAGTCTATTCTTTTCCATTTTCTTCAATTCTCAGCTATTTTTTTTCATCAAACCTCACCGGTATTCTGGCTGGATGCATAGGTTACCCAGCCTGTATTTTCTATTGTCCCATCTGAATTGTGAACTCCATTGTCTAGCAATATGCCTCAGCTTTAATCTTATTGGCTAAAGTAGATTTTTTTGATCCGACCAGTACTAAAGTAATTAGAGTTGTTTCTGGCTTTTGAACAATGCAATCATATTGTTGACTGTTAGAACAGTCTGTTGACCAGAATAAAGATTAAGGGCATGGGCCCTGGAGGGCTTGGGAAAATCACTTAATTTCACTAAGAGTCAATGTTTTCATTTGCAAAATGAAAGAAATATGAGGACCTGTTTCAGAAGGGTGTTCCAAGGATTAAATGAGATAACATGGCAAGAGCTGAGTGTGAGGCTTAGTTCACAGAATACAAACATCAATTAGGACCATGATTGTCTCAGTCGTATATAATCATCAAAATGAAAACTGCACTTTTAGACTTTAAAACTTCAGTTATTTCAATAAAAAGTGGTGCATTTTGATACCTTCCTGATAAAATGTACCTATTAAAACTAGGACCAAACATGCTAGGCATTGGTGGTGCACGCCTTTAATTCCAGCATTCCAGAGGCAGAGGCAGGTGAGTCTCTGTGAGTTCAAGGCCAGCCTGGGCCACAGAGTGAGTTCCCAGGGATGCACAAAGAAACCCAGATGGGGGGGAGGATAATCGCCTTAGCTCACAGTGCTGTTATATTTCTAGTTTTCCTTTTCTTTCCTTTATTTTTTTTTCCAGTTTTTCAAGACAGGGTTTCTCTGTGTAACCCTGGCTGTCCAGGAACTCTGTAGACCAGGCTGGCCTTGACCTCTGAGATCCTCCTGGCTCTGCCTCCCCAGTGCTGGTGTTAAAGGTGTGCCTCACCACCACCTGATTTTTGATTTTTCTATACTGTAAATTCAGTATTTAGCTTGCTGACATTATATTATTTGAATGTTTGGGACCAATGGGGACCTAGAAGGAGCTTGAATGCAGTATCCCTGAGATTTCAGGATAAAGCTGAGGGGTATCTCATGAAAATAGAAGGTGAAGTTTCACTGACCCTCCATGAGAATGTACAAAAACAGTTGTATCATCTTGATAACTGATGGTGCTGGGCTCCCACAAGGGCCACAGCCCCTCTGTGTAATGATGCGTATTTTCCTTTAGCTAGTGAAATCATAGTCCTGATACGCAAGAGTCAAAAAAATCATAGGCTACTATGAGAATATCAATCAAAATGAATAAATAGAGATGATTGTCTCAGTGGCAGCCAAAGTGACAGAGAATCTTAAGTTTTATAGCAATGGTTTTCCTCCAAACCCAGTTAAGCTCAAATACAGAGAAAAAGTAACAGATGAATTACTTCAATGTAATCAATTTCTTCAGAGTTATACATGCACTATTAGTAATTCAATCGAAAGCATGGATTCCATTGTATATTAACTAAGATTCTTTCTCTTTTGCTGTAGTTATAGGCTCTCCAGAAATTGAATTAATAATGCAATGTGTTACCTCAAAGAATTGGAAGTCTAGAAGCAGGCCCAGCTTCAGGGTTGCTCAGCTCTGGGAATCTCGCCTCTCTCCCCCAAAAGCAATTCTCCAGCTCTGTCCACGTGTCGACATCACAAAAAAGTACCCGTAATTCATCCTGCCCACAGCATCTTTCCTCATCTCTCATGGAAACTCGCCTTCTGGAATCTCTAGATGTGGTCTTGACCTCGTTGATCAGAATCATGCCTTTCCCCTCATCCTTGAATGATCTGTAAGTAAGATAGTAGGATTGCTCCTGCGACCCATGCTAAGAAAACAATGTGTGCATCAATGAAAACTGGGGTGCCTTTGGGGGAAAGGAAAACATAATTGTAGTCAATGAAGTTATCAGAAATCATTCTGGAAGTCTGGTGGAGCAAGGATCCTCCATATTATCTGAAAGTCTTTTTTCCCAACAATACTTTGTTTTTAAATAATTATGAAAGAAAACAATGCAAGCTTTCCTCACCTGATTTTCTCCTTTGGTGAAATGAGAACAATAATTATGAGTGGGCATAGTAACATTGATTCATACACTATCTATCCCCAGCTAGGTTTGAAAATTTGAAAATGGCTCTAAAAATTTTTGGGTTGTTTGGAGTTTTAAAGATTTAGCTGACAATTTCCTCATAGTTATGAGGGCAGAGGATTTTTTTTATGGAATGCAATCTGTATATAATAACCCAAACTTCAAAATGTTGTTGTAGAGCAGCGATGTGATGTTTGACACGTTTTTGACACTCTTTAATGAGCTTATTTATGTCTTTGAGAAATAAATTTACCAAGCTCAAGTCTGAGCGGGAGGATCCTAAGTGCGGCATTTTATTCTTGAAGGGGTGGACTGCCACCTAAATCCAGGAAATCAGCTTTTAATCTTCTTAAAGGGAAAGGCGTCTACATGACTAACCATTTCCATTTCAATGCTTTTTCTTTGGCTTTTGGCTTTTGTTTTAAGAGACCCAAACAAGCTAATGAAGTGAACTGAACTCAGAGGAACTAGATTCCAGTCTAAAGCTTGTCAAGATGACGCAAGAAAGCCATCTCACCTACCCAATACCAGATTCTCTTCTCAGATCGTCAGGGTCAGTGAACCATTGACTCATTCTTACTTATTCATTTGTTCAATGCATATTTTTGGTGGGCCCAGTAGCCTAGAGAATTAGGAAAAAATGTGTTCTTTGCTTTTAAGGTTGTCACAGAAAGATGATACAGATGAGACTCGGCCTGAAGGGAGTTTTATACCGAGTTAAGTGTGGTGATGGAATTAGGTATTTTGGAACAGGCATTTTGGAATTAACTACAAGGCACACTTAAGTCACCTGATGACTGGAGATGGGGGAAGATAGTTTCCTTGGAGATGATGATATGGGAGCTGAATATGGAAGGATGAGTAGGCATTCTCCAGGCAAGGCTTAGGAGTGAAGACATTCAGAAAGAGGAGACATCAAGATTCAAGTACAAAGACACAGCCTCATGTATCAGCGATCCATGCTGCCAGAGAAAAATCTTGAAGCAGAAAGTGGGAACAGAGAACGCTGGAGAGATGAGTGGGAGCCAGAAGGTTTTGAGAGGCTTTGTCCCTAATAGGTGATGATTCATCAAAATATGTCGCCTTCGGGTCAAACGGAAACAATCTCAGAGTTTCTGCAATGTCTCACGCCAACCTTCTTTAATTGCATTTTATCCTGGTGTTGAAAACGCTTCAAGGGACATGTCCAAAAGCATTTCCTCTATACTGTCTTGCCTTCCAAGTATCATTACCAATACCAATAAATTCAATGTACATTGAATCCCTTTGTGTTACTGAATCAGGAGAGTTGTGGATCTTTTTTATTTAAAAAGAAAGCATAAGTTTTATGAATGAGTAAATTTTTGTCAAAGAAGCTCACCAAAGTCCCAAATCCTATTTTCAAGTAAAGAGCCCTCACTCAGTTTTCTCTCCGTTTCATAAGGGTAGCTGCTTCCTTCCACAGCAGACCTTAGAGCTATGAGAGCACTCTGTGGCCTGGCATCTGCTGTCTGACATGTATAAATCTCTGGATATGAAAAATGAGCTTTCTCCACCCCAGTTTCTCCTCCTCCACCTCCTCCTGCTTTCACCTGGAAGAGTTTCCTATTAATATTGGATATTATGCAAATCCTTGGAGTGGGACTCATTTTTCTATTATCTGTAATGGTAGTGTGAATCAAATGACTATTAAACAGCCAGAGGAAAGAGAAGTCTTCCTGTAGTCCAAGGTTGAGTGTCCACTGGTAGAAAGGAGCCTGGACATCTGAGAGGAAAGGCCCATATCTCAGTTCTTCCTCTTCAGTGGAGAGAGCCGTTTTGAGCCTGATGGATTAATCTTTTCTACAGAAGCAATCAAAGGTCAGGAACACTACATAATATTTCTCAATAAAGTAATAGACAGGTCCACAGTGAGCTCCAAAACCGCCAGGGAAGAAAAAAAGAGAAAATCTTTAGTCACTAAACAGCAGGGCATTTTCTCAACCCAACTGCAAAAACATTGTCGTAGATAATAATGGGATGCTTCTATCACTAATGTGCTGGGATGCTGAATAGAGAAACATTCTGAGGCTCTCTGAACAGGGATACTACCTTGAAACTGGAGCACCCACAGTCATTCTCCTTGTGTGGGGTAAATTTCTACTCCATAACTCTGCTCATTTTGCTTGAATGAACAGATAAGAGACACCATGTAACCTGTGAACAGTAGAACATATTTCTTTCAGAATTTCTTATGGTGGTGGTGGTGACGGTGGGAGTTAGAGGGGCTTGATGAACTTGAAGAGGATGCTGTGTGGAGGTCTAAATAAACAGAGACTAAGGGAGAGCTGTTCACAAAGTAGACAGGGAGAAAGTATGCAGAAGCATCAGCCTGAGGCTTCCATCTAGAAAGACCTTCCTACAGGCTGCATACATGAGTAGTTCAGAGACCACATCTATGACTGCTATGCCTCCTTATGGCCCTACAAAGCCAATTTCCGGGATGTACAGCACATGTAATTACACATGTTCTCACTTGGTCCAATGCTTTGCCCTTTCTGTGTAAAATTCTTGTGTTCTTTTTTCTTTGCCAGTGAAGCCCAGACGGGACCATAGAGCACGAGTATAGGATGCAACACAGTGTGCTGCCCTTCTCTGCCACCCCAATTATACATCATGTCCAAGATACCCCAATAGCACAAGATTTCCCAGATCTAAGATATGTGGAAATTCAGAAACTCAAAGCAAGCCTCTGATATAGGATAGTTGCTTCTTCCAGGTGGAGTATCACTATTATGGTCTCAAAGTCAAGCAGCTGCCGTGACCCACTTGGGACCCTCAAGGAATCAGGCTTCTTTACATCTTCTTGTGGAGGGATGGAGGAGGCTCAGGATATGCATGAGGATCAGTAGAAACCAATCATCTTCAGAAGAACATCTCTACGGATCTCCCATCTCCAGATATTTGTCTTAGGGTTTCTATTGCTGTGTAGAGACACCACGACCACAGCAACTCATATAAAGGAGAACATTTAATTGAGGCAATGTTTTGCAGTTTCCGAGGTTTAGTCCATTATCATTGTGGTGGGGAGCATGGTGGCATCAAGTGCACATATTCCTGGAGAAGGAGCTGCTACATGTTGACATACAGGCAACAGGAAGTAGACTAACTCAATGGGCATGGCTTGAGCATATATGAGACCTCAAACCCGTCTCCACAGTGACACACTTCCTCCAACAGTAACACAACTACTCCAACAAGGCCACACCTTCTAATAGGGCTACTCCTTTGGGAGTCATTTTCTTTCAAACCACCACACTGGGCATCTCCCATCTCCAGACATTACAGTCAAGCAGTCACAACTGTGTAAGAGGTGAATGTGAGATTTCTCCACAGCAGCTGCCTATGAGTCATCAATACTCCTGCAACTGACCCTACAAACTGATTGCTTCACCAAGATAGACTTAAACAGAATCCTTTTGTTTGTTTGTTTGTCTCTTGGTTTCCCTCTGTTTAGGGTGTATAAGCATGTCTGTATGTTGTCTCCAGAATAGTCTCTCAGCAGCAAGTTTGTTACACTCGTGTCTTAGTTAGCCAAGGCTCTGATGGTCGCAGGAAGCTCCCCTTCCTGTTTGAGAACATACATTGAGATTAGAGACAAGGCAACAAGGAAAAGATGACCCACACAACAGCAGATGTTAGTTTATAAATAATACATCTGAGAAGTAATTAATATAAAAATATACAACAAACTCAAATATGTTTTTATAGCATTAATGGTAGTCATTTCCAGCTTTGTGGTCAAGGGCCCTATATTTTCATTTTGTAGTAGAACTCACAACTTATGTATCTCTCCCTGATGCTTTACCTTTCATTTTATTACTTTGTATGTGTATGTGTTGTGTGCATGTATGCACATGACAGTGCATATATGGAAATCAGAAGACATCTTGTTGGTTCTTTCCTTCTTCTGTGTGGGTCCAGGAACCAAAGTCAAGTTGGTGGCTTGGTGGTAAGCCCCTTTACTCATTGAGCTATTTTCTAGTTCTGCCTCACCTTCTGACACCTTTCTGAACACTCAAAATAAAATATTTGTGCTGTGGGACAATGGTTTAACCCTGTAAAGATTTGTTACTTGTACTTGTTTAATAAAATGTTGACTGGCCAGTAGCCAGGCAGGAAGTATAGGCAGGGAAACCAGGCAGGAAGTATAGGTGGGGCCAGGAGAACAGGAGAATTTTAGGAAGAGGAAAGATTCAGTCTGCAGTTGTCACCCAGACACAGAGGAAACCAGACACAGAGCAAGCAAGATGTGACTGCCTCGCTGAAAAAGGTAGCAAGCCANCCAGTAGCCAGGCAGGAAGTATAGGCAGGGAAACCAGGCAGGAAGTATAGGTGGGGCCAGGAGAACAGGAGAATTTTAGGAAGAGGAAAGATTCAGTCTGCAGTTGTCACCCAGACACAGAGGAAACCAGACACAGAGCAAGCAAGATGTGACTGCCTCGCTGAAAAAGGTAGCAAGCCACGTGTCTTAACACAGACAAGTATTATGGGCTAATATAAGTTATAAGAGTTAGTAAGAAGCCTGAACTATTGGGTCAATTAGCATTTATTTAAAATACAAGTGACAGGGTACAGACCATTGTCCCACATCATATTTACATATTTATATCTTAACAGAATGTGTTTAATGTAGTGGGATCTTTGATATCTCCTTATCAGTCATCCTCATCCTTAGCATTATGAACAGAGCAGGGAGAATATTGTATGGAAAACCCACTCATTGGTATTAGGAAGTTGTTATTGAACTAGTGGAAGAAAGACAATACATCCATTTTCTTGAAGGCCTCCATGAGTAAGCTCCATGAGTTCCTTAACCTAGCAAACAAGAAGAGTTCAAAGTGAAGATGAAATCAAATCTGTTCTTAACACACTTGATTAACTATCACATACCATTTATATTTATGTCCAAATAGGCTTGTCTACAATAAAATTCATACTTACAGCATCTTGCCTTGAAATCTAAAAAAAAATCATAGATTATAATTTGCTCCAAATTCAAGTGACAGAAAGAGGCCCCGATCTAATCAAACTGTGATTTTGTTATATGCTCTTTCCACTCTGATTTATAAGCCTAGAAGGAAGTAAGTAGGGGTTAGTATGTCTTCTACAGCTAATGACTCTGGTCCCTTCTATTTTATGACTCAGCTATGGTTAGCCTCTGGCCCCAAACTACCGAAGATATAGAGATCTAGGTTGTAAACATGAAGTAAGGAGGGAAGGGAAGAGAAAAGGAAGAAGGGAGGGAAGGAGGGATAGAGAGAGGGAAGGAGGGAGGAAGGGAGGGAGGGAAAATGGACACAAAAGCATGCCTCCTTAAGAAACTTTCAGAAATCAGTACAGATATCACTACTGATCTATTAGCCAAACTCTAAGCCTCTTGCTATATTACATAAAAGAGAGACTAATAACTGTAATTCTACAATCTCAACCAAAAGCATAGTTATCAAGGAAAATCAGAAAAATGGAATCTGTGCATATCATAATTTTAAGTCACTCATGACAATTCTGCAAGATTTATCTTTTCAGTAAATGATACTAATATGCGGCCCTTATACATAGTAGGTAGTCAATGGGTGTTGTTCAAGTGATTTGTAAATTGTCAGACTTAAATTTATATGATTTGCTAATTTTGTCTAATACATACTTTTATTTGGTAATTCAGGAGCTAATGAAAAACACAAGTTAATTGTAATATAGAATGTTTTTTTTAAAATAAGCATCCACCAATTGCAAGCCATACATCTGATACATACATCTGTCTTAAAAACAAGACTTATTTTTCTAGTGTTGCATGGTATGATGGAAAGTGACGAGAACATCTGAGTATACATTGCCAGGCTCAGGGCACTTCTTGGAAGGCTGGTGTGGGGATTATATTCACAATGCTTGACATTTCTAGTGGGGCTGGGCTTGGGAATCTAGGTTTTCAGTGAGTGGCCAGGTGAACGGCAATGAGAGATGCTGATGCAGGCCGCAAAGTTTGGTCTGTCTCTCCACGAAGCCTGTTTCCAAGAGAGCTCAGTCTGGGATCAAATCTCTAAATGGACAGGTGCAACACCCACTCTCACATTGTTCTCTTTGTAGCTTCAGGCAGTCACTGCAAATCTCAGGCCCTCACATTTGTCCCTTTCCCTTGTCACTTAGACTTTCTGTCTCTACTTCATCTCTGCCTTTTCCCTCACTACAGCATCTGACCTTCTCTCCTGCACAGAAAGAGCTGCCTGGGGATAAATTTTTACCCAGCTGGGGGAGTAGACGGTTGGTAAGACAGGGCAGAAGGGAATGTAAGCCATCTGCCATTACATTTATACATGTCCCCAGTAGGCAGGTAAAATATCAATTTCTCTACATGATATTTTAAGTATAGTTCATAAGGGTAGGCATTAATCTCATAACTGTAAAACTATTTTTAGGTAAGCTTCTTTTGATAGCGACTTATTGTATACTCCAGTGTTTTCAAGAGTGTTCTATGTGTCTTATACACACAAAGTAATGAGAAGGGGCACCTTTGCAGATTCCCAGCTTGAAAAGTTTCTACTTATTTTTGTTCTGACTCTGCATTATTGCAAGCCACTCTGAACTTCTATTAGTGGTAACAATGTTAAGTAAAAGCATGAGTTAAATTAAGAAAGATGTTAAATAATTGAGTCATTTGGGCAAAATTAGAATCACATTCTAAAAGTTTATAGCTGGATAACCTTGGAATGCAGTACTGATGTGTCTAATCCTATTGCTTTGTTTGTAAAATATGAACTCAGAAGGCTTTGCAGTCACATATGAACAATAAGTATTCAATACACAATGAATACATAATAAGTACTCAATATTAATTGCTATAATTCTTATTCATTTCTATAGGATTTCCATGAGCATTTTCATAATCTTTAGCGTGATATCTGTCTAGTTACCTAGAGAATATTATATGGTCTTTTACGTAGAAAAATTGGAAGCTCAAGGGCAACCTCAAAAAGTTGCCCATCAGAATGGACTTAGTTGAATAAATTATGATTTATCCATTAAGTAGAATGCCATACAATCATTTAAAATAATTAGAATTGGCTAGGAGGGAGGTATGACAAGAGACAGGTGGTAAAGGGATTGGGAAAGTTTCATAGAGGCATGCATGTTAGAAAAGGAATTATGGAGGAAGCAGAGGTTGAAAACATCTTTGGACTACGAAGGCAGAAGTCTGACCAATGAACATCAAGTATCCCAGAAAAGAATGCAACAGGGGCATAAATATAGGTAGGTGCAAGAAAAAGCCTGACTTTTCTGTAGAAATGCAAGTGGTTCCACATGACTAGAGTGTGTTGTGTATACTGGGACATGGCTAGCTCTGACTCTAGACTAGTTGGTGGCAGACTGCAGAGAGTTTTGGTCATGATAAGTCAGGGTCATGGGGTTCCATCAATGGTTTCAAGTTAGGCAGCAGCACCACCATGACAGTGACTTTCACAGATGAAGTATGGGGGGGATGCTTACCCAGGAAGAGGCCAGTATCAGAAGGTAGACAGAAATGGGGTCTCAGAAGGAGGGGAGAAGGAACCAGCAGAGCAGCAGGTAGTGACAGCTGAGAAGAGACCAACTTCCAGGTCTCTTAACTGTTAGAATGCAGCCCGAGACTGCTCATTCATTTCTTGGCTGCCCATACCCAAATAGTCACACAGAGACACTATTAATTACAACACTGTTTGGTGTATTTCTAGCTAACTCTTAAATCTTAATTTAACCCATTTTTATTCACCTGTGTATCACCACGAGGCTGTGGCTTACCAGGCAAGGTGTTGGCGTTGTCTCCTTTGGCAGCTACATGGCATCTCCCTGGCTATATTCTGTCCTGCCATAGGCCAAAGCAGCTTTATTCATTAACCAATAAAAGCAACATCTACAAAAGGACATCCCACATCATTAGAAAATATAGCAAAAGGAAAAGGAGACATGATGAAAATAATCTGTAATTTACTCTGCATGAGGTTCTTAAAAAAATCTTAGTGTCCATTAGCTGTGTAAGCCTATCGGGGAGACAGAGACAGGCTATAGTCTGTCTGCCTTAATAACATCTTACATTGGTATTGTTCCATAATTCCCTGCCTAACTATCTTCTGTGTGCGTGCATGCCCACACATGTGTGTCTGTGTAAGTGTGTGTATGCATGTTTGTGGAGGCCGAAAAGAGGTCACCAACCTCAGATGGTATTATACCTCAGGAGCAGCACACATTTTTAAAAGAAATGATCTGTTTCTATTTTTATCTTTAGGCCAAGTTTCTCCCTGGGACCTGAGAAATCCCTGATTCAGCTAAGCTGACTGTCTAGTGTGTCCCAAACTAGAGTTCCAAGTATATGCTGCTGTGTATTCCTTTTGTTCGTGTGCGTTCTGAAGTTGGGTCCTTGTGCTTGTAAGCATTTTCCCAACTGAGGTGCTGCCCAGCCCTGACAAAGTATCTTTACCAACGAGCCCCTTGTGTAAGTATTCTGTTCTTGCCTTGGGCTGCATCTTCCCCACGAGTTTGGTCTAACTACTTGGAGGCTTATTCATGACCGTTCTCACTGCAGAGCCGGCTGCTAGGCAGTGGTTGGTTCTCATCTAGTTCCTTCCATCAGACCAAAATGCCACAGCCTACCCTAAAAGTCATGGAGAGCTCAGAGATGTCATTCCTGAGAACAACATGGGCCTGTTTGGATGCGGTATCAAAAATAAAAGAAATTCTAAAATGCGGAGCAAACTACTCCTTCTTATACCTTGCTACTGAATTTGCAGAAACTCGATTTTGTGAAGAGAGGAGTGTATTTTTAAAGCGACAGTAAAAACCGAGAAGCCCCCCCCCCTTGAAAGAGGCCCGATACATTAGAGGCAAGCAAACAGTGCCATGCCTGTGAGGCTTACAATAATACTTGGCTTTGCCTGGTTTTGAGAGTGACCAAAACTAATCAGGTCCAGAAGAGCGTTCCACAAAACTGCTTTTCTGACTCTGCCTCTGCCCTGCCTGCTTTTGCGGCTGAGCAGATTGCAAGAGCTGGTGCCAACTCTACATTGCTTAATAATAATTCTCATTAGCATGCTGCCTTGGATGTGGATCGCAGAGCAAAATTTAGCTTTTTTTCCTTGGTGTGAATCAAGAGCGGAGCATGAAATTCTCAGCCTAAGCAAAGGGTTTTGAGGACCTTGGACGGGCCACCTTTGCATAAACAGAGTAGCTGGTCCCCAGTCAGGGGGCTGGAGAGACAAAGAGGAATTTTACTCCCAAACTTTGTTCTTTCTGCCTCTCCACTTGCAGCTTCTGAGATTGCCTTTGTTTGTGCCTTGCTATTGAATAGTCTGATACATTCCAAACACCCGGGGCCTGTCCAAGTCCGGTGCCCCGTGGAGTGAATGCGCCCAGCTCTGATCGGTGCATCTCCTCAGCGTGGCAGCTGGCCCGGTATACCTGTAGGTTCCATGACTTTCCCGAGGTCGCTCACATTAGCTTTAGTTACGAAAGTGAACAAGAGGCTGTTTACTCTCCTGCAGATGCCAGGGTGACTTGAACGGCACTCTGAGGAGACACGCACAACCTTGCACATTCACAGCCTGTTTAACAGGGGCCGTATTTCCCACCACGGCTTTCACATGCCATCTGCTGTCACATGGTACCACGTGCCAGGTCCTTATAAGAAATGTATTTGCTCACTCCTCCTTTAGAAACGGCAAATTGAAGACAACTTTAAGCAAGGTTTCACACTGAAGAGATTATGTGCATATCAAATGTATTGCATTAAAAGAGGATTTTTATTGTCATTCCCGGCTGCAAAATGGCAATCAGACACCCTCATGAAAAATTTAGAGACGTTATCAGACTCAGTGGGTAGCGGAAAAGACACCACTGAAAAGTAATCTCTTTTTGTGTGGGAATCTACTTGCCAAAAGAATGACAACTCCAAAANAAGGAAAGGAAAGAGTCCAAGGTGCTTTATAATTCTATACTCTTTTTTCCTTTGGTGCCTGGGATGGAACCCAGGGCTCTCTGCACATGGCAAAGTCACCGAACTGCTGAGCTGTCCATCGTCACCCCTGCCCCGCCTCCCAGCTCCTCATGCTCTCCATTCTCCCATTGGCGTGTGAGCCCTTTCTCTGATCCGGTCTAGTGCTGAGCTCAGTGGTAGAGGAGAGCCACTTTCTGAAAGGGTGAAGGGAATGGTAGGAAGCATAACTGGGAACAAATGAATTAGCACATCCTGTCACGGCTTCCTCTTGAATGATGGCGCCTTCTTTGTTAATTGAAAAGAAACGCAAAATGGGAGACAGAGCAAACGGGAAACAAAACAAAACACAAAACCCAATAGAGAAGATCTCAGTCTCTTCCTCCTTCACGACCTGTGACAGCAGACTGTAATGTCCCGGTTATACATCTTCATGGATTATTCTAATGCTGTCTGTAGGGAGCCTAGAACAGGAGGCTGGAGAGACCGTCTGTAATTGAACATTCTTTCAGGAGAAGCCTTCTATCAGGCCTGCTAAGGGAGTCAGCCGCACCTGCTGGCTTTTTTATGTTCAGCGGCTCTGAAAGGATGCAAAGCATAAAGCAACTGAATGGTGTTATTTCTTTTATAATTTCTCAGTGGAAATACAGTTTTCAAAATTATTGATAAGATGTGCCAGCCTAACCACGTTTTTTAAGATGAAATTGCAGTCCTTAGCTTGTTTTAAGCATGTGGATTGTGTTTGGCTTTCTCTGAGTTGGTTTAAACGATTACTGTAATCTGTAACAATGTATGAATTCATAAGTTGCTACCACTGTGGCTCTTAGGGGAGGGCTCGGCTTTTCAGACATTGTATCTCACAGCTGTAAATACCCTGCCACTGGCCCGTGTGCCTGTTGTTTTAAGATTTAGTCTCTTGTTATGGGCAGTTTAGAAGAAATGCTAGCTATTGAGGATCTGTGGAACAGAGATGAAAACAATAGTGTTGTAACCAGCATGGACATTATCTGAGTATCACTGTACATTTCTGTGTGTAGCCGTGTACCGCTCCCATACAGCTGCTGAGCTGTCTTCGCTTTGGAGGCCATTGACATTCAGACACATGGAATGCATTCCAAGTCTGCTTGACTCTTAATTCCTCGAACAAGGGGATCCCTGAGGGCAGGCACATGTCCATAACACTTTCAATCCCCCACTCGGTGGGTTTCACTGCCCATCTAGATTTTACTAGTGTGTAAAGGGTAAGCTACATTTCTTGCTGGATCCAACTGGGAGGGGAAAATCATTTTTGTTTATGGATCAGGTTTAGTGCTTAGACATCTTTATATTATTTTTATGTTGCAGTACTGTAAGTCCTATTGAGTGTAGAAAACGTTATCAACACACAAGCATCCTCTCAGGCCCTCTGTAGCAGAACTCACTATATCCAGATGATTTCTGTGGGAGTTTCAGCTTGGTTTTTGTTGTTGTTGTTTAGTTTTGGTTTTGTTGCTGTTGCTGTTGCTTTGGCTTTGCTAGCAAGTTTCTTCAGGTTTCATCATCTAGTAGGACACTATGCAGTCCTACAGTTATCTACAAACCGTTCTTCAGATGTAGCCACATGACCCAGATCTGCCTGATCCCTCTCCCGCATCCAATCAGTAGGATCCATGCCCACTTCCTTTCAGGAAGGAAAAGATCCTGTCTTCTTCCACGGGAGCCGCTACCTTATAGCAGTTTACAGCCATGTTCTCTTCTAGGTAAAAAGCAGAAAGAACCAGGCAGACTTCAAAGCAAAGGTTAAGACTGGAGGAGATGTCAACCACAGCCCAACAGCGCTTGCCTGTCTGGTTCAGTTCCCAAAGCCTGACTTCCGACGGCCCTTTCTCAGCTCTTGGTGACTCCATTTCTGGATTCCATGCGTTTATGCTGAGTTTCTGTTATTTGCAACCTGAAGAGGCCAAAGCGTTCCTCTTACAATAGAAATGAAGGTATTGTGGCTAACACATCCTTACCGTGAAGTGAAGGGGCTTTTCTCCACCAAGGCTAGAATTAGGAAGGGAAAGAGTGGTTCTCAAGATCACCAGGTATCAGCAGGAACTAATGTCCTGCTCTCCAGTTTTTCAAATTAGTTCCCTAATCACCGTTTCCTGTGACCTTACTGTAGCGCAAGGTGGGGTAGCATGCCACAGGGTAACCGAAGGGAGAGTGGACGTTTGTGGTAAAGTCCCACAGCTGAGAACAAAGGACCCTGTAGTTTTCCTTCTGAATCTGGGGCCCACAATTTGGTGCCCAGTTTCTCTGTTTACGGGTTTACCTGTAAGGGCCAGTTCAGAGAACTCACACAATTGATTCCAAACCATTGTGGTGCTGAGAGATTCTTGCTTGGATATGAAGCAGAGGTTCAGTTCCCCTGCAGGACTGCATTGTTGCCGAGAGGTGCAGGTAGGGCTAAGGAGATCAGAGAAAGGAGAGTAGAAAGCTAATGCCCCAGGGGCATCTCCCCAGGCACAGCCAACTTAGAAGTTGGGCTAAGGTTGAAAAATCACCAGCGAGGTTCACACTTCTTCATGCTTCAGAACTACCTGGTAGGGAAACAACGAAACAGAGACAAAGAGATTGCTGGCTCTGACCCCCCCGAGGCCGACTCAGTAAGTCTAACCGGCCCAGGAATCTGCATTTCCGACATGTTTCTCATTGGCACTGATAGACTTGGTCTTTGGCTCCTTGGAAAGGAACTGCTCGTCCAGGCCACCCCTCTTCAAATCATGGACTCCACGTACATGACCACACAGCATCTTTTTTATAACAGGCAAGGCACCTCCTCTACCCTGTTGCAATGCTGACATCTTAGCAATATTTCAAAAACGTGAGATTCCAGGGAGTAACAGTTCATATCAAATGCTCACTTTCCGCATACTTCGGCAGTTTTGTGCTAGGCATCTGAAATCTGACAAATGTTATTCTGGGTCCAGGCAACAAAGGCCGAGGCTGGAAGGAAAAAGATCCTAAACCTTGATGTCCACGGTCCCTTTAAGTGTGTCTGAATTGAGAAGAGTGTGGTTTGGGAACAGGACTGAGCCGCAGCAGAATATATGGGAAGTGGTAGCTTCAGTTCCTCACATAAAATGTACATCAGGAGAAAAAATAAACAAGACGAACTCAAAATACTGTAGCAAATGTTGGGCTGAAATACTGCCAGGTGTGGAGGTGTAGAAAAATGAACACACATTTTGGTGGCAAGGCACAAAACTGTTTAAATCCTTTTACAGAAGTTTCAGAGGACTATAATTTTGGCATGGATTTATGAGCATGGTACTAGGTTTATCAGGAAGGCATGCCAACAGGATCTGTTAGGAGTACCTTGTCCAGTCTTGGATATTTCATAACGCCTCAAAAACCACCTTCACATGCGCCAAAGAACACAACACGGAGAAGGAGGCCAGAACATTTCTCCATACCATATATAGACCAGAAGGTGTAACTCCCCAGTAAGTGGCAGCTAGCTTGTACTCCCTTCACAAAGTAATATTCTTACAAAGGACTCAAGTGGATTTATTTGGGTATATGCAAATAAGTGTGTGCAAATATATATATATATATTTACTTATTTAAAATGTTTTAAGTTTAGCTCACTATAAAATGCAGCATTGATAACTTCTGGTCATTGCTGATGCTGAAGTATAAGTTTGAGATGGGAGAACTCAGGGTGCACATCTATGATGATGACTTACATATTTCAAATGATAGAATCTGAAATATGTAATGCAGTACCCCCAAAATGATAAAGGGTAGGGATGGAGACTTATGTACCCTGATACATGTATTCTAAAATTGACAAGATCTGGTAGGCATAATCCTTATTGCTTCCGGGTAGTAGTAATTGCTACCTGTGCCGTGTGTTCCTATCAGTCCCCAGTTTTAATAATAGAGCCGAAGAGCAGTCTGGGTGATCCAAAGCTTGGGGACTATGTGTTCTCATGTGTGTCTCACACCCTTCCTATCTTTCTAATCACGGGGTCAAAACCCAACCACACACACACGCAAAGACAGTCACCCCATTGACAAATCTAAACCCTAGCTGCCAGGTTCATTTCATGAGGTAGGATTCCTAAATACTGAGATATTATTTTGGGGAACGAGAAACAGAAAGAGAAGCAAAAGATTCTAGAACACTGATATGAAACCAGTAAGGAAGCAAGCATTGCGTACTAGTAAAGCTGTTAAAACAATGCCTTGGAGTTTATTAAAAGTTTTCTCCTTTATCCCTTCCCAAACTGAAAAACTTGTCTATCTCTACATACACGCCAGACTCTTACTAACTTCTAGTCATCGGCACAGTGCTCAGAGAGAGCTGCTATTGTCAGCTGATAGGTGAGAGAGCATATGGGAGGGCTGCACTCGATTAGTAAATGCGGGAAGCAGGATTGCACACTCAGACCTGGGGAACTGGTATTTCCACCTGCCTACTGCTCCCTCACATTGGGACTTTCGTGAAGATCGTTGTTGGAGGTTGACATCTTGTGATGGATTTGATCATAGTGACTGGGATTTAGGAGAAGCACAAATGCAGGGAAGAGAAGGGCAGGAAGGTGAAGGAGATTTAGGAAAAACTGGAGATAGCTCCTTCACGAAGAAAAATGCATCCAAAGTTTGCCAGTCTTTTTATTTGGCCTACATTCATCAAGTAATGAAGTAGTCGATGCATATGGCACTTATTTATCAAGTGTTTGTTATGTATTAAGAACTATACTTGAGCTGGGCGGTGGTAGTGTATGCCTTTAATTCCAGCACTTGAGAGGCAGAGGCAGGTAGATCTCTGAGTTTGAGACCAGTCTAGACTTTGTTTGTTTTCTCAGATTTTCCCTCAGTAGAGCAAATATAACTGGTAAAATCAGAACACCAAGAGGGATCTTAGAAGCCATCTTCAAGTGCAATCTCTTTTCTCTCGGGAGAAAGGAAGCTACTTAATCATAGAATAAGACAGGGATGGAGTTTGGCACAGAACCCACTCTTTCAGACTCTTTCTGGGTCGCTTGATTGTGGATCACATCCCTGCACAGGATGCAACCCTTAATTGCATCAAGTACAAAATCAAACGCTACTTCCCAGCTCTATCTTCACGATGCATCACCGCCCAAAGGACGTCTATTTGTTGTCGTTCCAGACTCTGCATAGTAGGTAAAGTGACAGTCTGAGAGACATTCAAGGCACAGGTCTCCAGAGGGACTGATTAGTTCCTAACGATCCACACAGGCACAGAAAGAAGAGAAATGACATGCGAGCTTTTCCCCAGGTAGATAAAGTGCCAAGCGCCTGCCAACCTCTCTTCCTCTCTCGGGGTCGCCTCCCCAGTCCCTCTGCCTGCTGCTGTTTTCATTGCTGTCATCATTTCTGTTTCTCTGAAGATAGAGAGTGCTGCCAGCCTGCTCTGTCCTTCTAGGTCCCTGTCATCTGACTGTTCTCTAAAGTCCCTGCCATCTAGCTCAGCTCATTTCTCCCTCCAGATTTTACAGTGTGTACAGTGCCCCTCTCTCCCTGAGGTGTTCGCCATCGTATCACCTGCTTTCTGCCATGGCTGTTGGCTGTTATCGCTGCTGCTGTTCCCAGCTGTTCCCAAGACCCTCCAGTCCTTTGCCCCTCCTTTCGCTGTACCTCCCTTCATCAATCTCTTCTTCCACATGATATTCCCAGCTTCTTAGAGTCTCTACACTGTTTGATAGCCACTATGTCATAGTATTATTGACGCCAAAGGCTTTGGCCTCATCATCTTGCCGCCAGCTGCCACACACTAGGTATGTGATGTCATGCAAATCACTAACCTTTTTGGTCCCTAATAAAGGTCCAAATTAGGTCTAATTAATTAAAAAAGGCTAATTAGGTCATGATGTTGTGATGGTGCAAAGGGGATGGTGCATAGGACTCACATAGCATATATATAGCCTGTGGAATAGTAACTGCTCACTGACATCAGCTGCCATTATTTGATTTTAACTATCAACTACAGATCTACAGATATATATATATATATATACAGATCCTGTAGTCTCTATGCAGTGGGCCACACTGTTAGAAAAGCCTGGAAATGTAGTTTGTAGCTATTTGATGGTTTATTGACAAAATGTGAAGGGGAGAAGAGACGAATTTGAGCGATCTCTGCCGTAAAGGATTGGAAGTCAGTGCGAAGAGAAAGGCATGTATAAGAATGACGGGGATCTACTTTGCCCTTCACATTTCCTCATCTTAAACATTACCTCCACTCAAAACCAATAAGTTGCCCAATTCTTTTGTCTTTTAGTTGTTCTGATGGTCATTTGTTTACCTCTAAGCAACATTTTACAGATTCTAAGTAGTCTATTTAAACAAATACCTTATTGACTACATTCTATATTAGCTAACTAGGTGATTTGAGCCAACCCTTTGGTAAAAGGCAATGAAAGAAGTTGAAGTATAAGAACACTTTCCTGAAAGCATCAAAGAAGGCAAAACACTGAAGAAATTTGGGAGTAAAAAAATAAGACAATACAATAAACTTGGTGTAGGAGAACACAGACCTGAAAACAAATTTTCTTCCTGTGGGCTTTTATCAAGTCTGGAGGAGTAGCTATATTGCTAAGCAGCTTTTGTGTTGTCCTCTGATTGGACAAACAAGCTGAAAACTAAAATGCTTTGGAGATAATTTCCTTTAAGCCAAGAACATGGCTATCATATCTATCAATCATCTATCTATATGTCAGTCTGTCTATCATCTATCTGGCTGGCTGGCTGTCTACCTACCTACCTACCTGCCTACCTACCTACCTACCTACCTCTCTTCAGGGAAAGGCAATGAACCCAGGGATTTGCCCAAGAACTTTGCAACTTTTGCCGCCCAAGCCAAACTGTTAGTAGGAAGAATGACTTCAAGTGCATCCATCTTGCATGAATTTGTAATAAGCTCTGCATCACTTTGCATCCTTTAATGGTACAAGCGAACTCCAATGCTAAAATTATATTACAATATTCCTGGAACGATAACACGCACTGCTACTTGGAATAGCTCCTTGGAATGACGATATCATCTCACCAGGTCTAAATCTTCTTCCAAATAATTTGTAAGCTAGAATATCCAGCATGTGAGGATGAAAACCTACTAGGCTTATCAAGGCACAGGACACAATGAGTGAGTCATGGGGAGAACAGAAATCACAACAAGCTGTCCCCAACACATGAGGTATAATGCTTATCCGATGTGCTGCCCAAAAGAGCTAGGCTTGCTACATTTACGGAATAAATTTCAATTCTGAAAATATCAGAAGTAAACCCGAAATTCTAAAGTTTAGTGTAGCATAGTAAGAAAAATAATTAAAACTTGAAAACTACTATTCACAAAATTAAGATGAGCTTAAGAAAAAGTTTAAAGTAGCTAAATCTTAAATTTATGAAACAGAAGACATTAAGAGGGAGCTCTCTAGAAAGCAGCATGCAGAGTCAAATGGATGGAGGTCACACCAGACTAGATAAGAGATGTTAGGGATACCAGTGAGAGGTTCTGGTCTAGAAAGCACGAAGAGAGAGAAGGACAGAGGTAGGAACAAGAGTTCTGAAGTTGTCCACACCAAGAAGGGCTCAGTTAAGGTTTCAGGATCCCCAGAGTGTCTCCAGCAGAGGAAATGATAAGAAACCTACAACTGACCATTGCAGTGAGCCTGAGGTAGACCAAGGACAAGCCCCTCACAGCATAAGGAGACCACAAAGTCACTCTACTTCTCAGTACTAATAGAGGGAACCAGAAAGGGATGAGATGGTATTTCAAACAACATTAAAATACACAATGGTAAGAAAACATGTTCTTACCTGTAGTTAAGTCCCTTTTTAAAAAAATTAAAAATATTGTAACTTAGAAACTAGTAGAGACAAAAATTTATGGTATGAGAGAAAATCCAATACAGTGTTTGGGCTACGTGTTACCAAATAAAGTGGCAGCTTTAAATCAAACAATCGGTAATTGCTTTGAATATAAGGTAATCAAAAACTCAATCTGAAAATATGTACAAGTAACATTATGCAGACTGAACAGATTATATTTAGGTGTATATATATAATCATCTATATATAATATTGTTAACATGTTATATATACATATAATAATAATAAAAAGAGGCAGTTAATTTGAAAGAGAGCAGGAGGGGTGTATGGAAGGATTTGGAGGTAGGAAAGAAGAAAAAATAACAGGCCAGGTGGTGGTGGCATGTACTTTTAATCCCAGCAGTCAGTAGGCAGAGGTAGGTGGGTCTTTATGAGTTTGAGGACAGCCCGGTCTCCAGAGCAAGTTCCAGGACTGCCAGGGCTACACACAAAAGCCCTGTCTCAAAAAAAAACAGAAACAAAACAGCCAATAACAAAAAAAGTAAATGATGATTCTGGAACAAGTCAGAGCTCCTGGTTTGCAGCTCACACAGTCGCTTAATGAATATGTTAAAAAAAAAAGTAGAAAGCCTAATTTAAAAATCAATGGTTTAAAGCATCTACTGTCGGGGGACAGAAAGCTGAGCCAAGATAAACTGGACAGAAGGTACTTCAGCAAGAAGACAAACACATAAGAAAACTGGCAAAGCCAAAAATTGGTCCTCTGCATGGGGGAGAGAACAGATAAGGCCCTGGTAGGGTTGCTGTAGAGAGAGAAGAAAGATGAATGAGTAGTGGCCATGGGGACTTGCAATAGATTTCACTGACATTAAGATGAAAAGGGGGTGTTTGGTCAAGACTTCTAAAACTTCCATGTGGACAAATTCCTAGGCAAATTAACTTACCATTCAAAACACAGAGACTAGGGGGAAAAAAACCTTCAAAACTGATTGGGCAGTAAAAATCCTTCTCACTAGAGGGAAGAGTCGAAGTGGGAGCGAGACAAGGGGGCCTGGGTGTGGGAACATGCTCACAATACATTCTGCATATGCGTGCACAGAATGCCAAGAATCTTACACTAGATCTACCCAGAGACTTTTACTGATGTATTTGCCAAATGTTTAAGGATGAAATTATTATAGGCTTAAAAAAATAAAAACTTCCAAAATGTAAAATACAGGATGCAGTCCCCAAATCACTGTGTGAAACCAGAATAACCTGATCACAAACTCTGACAAGTGCAAAGGGAGAAGGGGAGGTTGCCAGCCACTCTCACTCGTGAACACGGATGCCAGTTCTAAATACAATATAAGCGCGGTGATCAAGGTATGCTTTCTAAGGAATGGAGGGACACTGTCAGCAAAGTCAATATCCGACACTCACCATGAGGTATTAGAAGTAAACAAAAGCGTTCCCACATACATGAAGTCATCTGCAGGAAGAGTGACCTTTGGAACATTCTCAGAGTAAAAGTTGACATGTTTCCATCTAGCCATATAACAGCAGGACAAATATACTATCTATGCAATATTTCACCTTATCGCTCCGTCAAACGTATCATCATTGTGCATCCTGGAGTGTGTGTGTGTGTGTAAGCATATCACGGCCAGTATGTAGCGGCCAGAGGACCACTTTGTGGACGGAGTCTCGTCTCTTCCACCTTCACAAGGATTTCAGATACCAACCAAACTCACCAAGCTTCAGCAGCAAGGACTTTGCCCTTGAGCCGTCTCACAACCCTCTTTGTGCCTTTGAAAAGTTACTTGGCAGGATTTTCAGTCAAGACAAAGGAAAATAGGAAGAAAACTAGAGGAGAAAAACATAATTAGGTACAGAATATGAAATTGTTCATGTAGAAAATCCAAAAGAAGACAAAAATCATTATAATTCACAGCTGAATATAAAGGTTTGCTCACTAATATTCAACATAAACGATCAAATTCTGTATATGTCATTAATTAAAGAATATTCAGTATTTTAGAGACTCAATTTTGAACTACAACAAAATATTATATGCTCAAGAACATTCCAAATAAAAGATGCCTAAGACTTTTTTGATAAAAATGTAACCATTTATCATGAGGCATTTTTGAAGATCTAATACACGGGGGGGATACTACAAATTTAGATTAAAAATTGGGATCATAATTATAAAAATTATGTAAGTTTATCATTCTGGATTTAAAAATGAAAATGCCATAAGGGGAAAATTCTGTGCCATTAAACTTGTTATGTGTAGAACATTATTAAAAACATGGTATAAAATTATCTTTAGGCTATGTGCATAAGGTGTGCATGAAATATAAATGCACTTGGTCTTCAGACTGGGATGCCAGACCTAAGGGCAGCTTATTATATGTAGACAAACTATAAAATCTGAAGCACTTTTGATTTGAAGCGTTTCAGGTAAGGAATAAACACCCAATAATTCTTCTAAAATAATGGATTCAACATAATCTTCCCCAAAAATTCCAAGGGATGAATTAATAGAATTGCATAAAGTGATTCTAAAAATTGCTTTTAAATGAAAACTGCTGAAAATATTTATGAAAGACAAGGACAGAGAACTTGTTCTCTTGGTACTGTGCAAATGTGCCAGCAGTAGAAATTCAAATCAATAGGCTCATGGCAAGAGAGACTGAGTAAAGAACCAGGCACACACACATTAGAACACTTGGATTGTGACCTGGGGAAGAAGCATCACTATGGTCTTTCAATAAGAGAGAGAGACAGACAGACACACATACACACACACTCACACACACACACACAGAGAGAGAGAGAGAGAGAGAGAGAGAG